>JAQMYF010000005.1:19727682-19738927 GCA_030014195.1 Neosilurus mollespiculum | reverse complement strand
GTGAGGTCCAGACGTCCCTCTCCCCAGCCACTTCCTCCAGCTCTTCCGGGGGGACACTGAGGTGTTCCCAGACCAGCTGAGAGACACGGTCCCTCCGGCATGTTCTGGGTCGACCCCGGGGTCTCTTTCCTGTTGGACATGCCCGAAACACCACACCAGGGAGGCGTTCTAATCAGGTGCCCAGGCCACCTCAACTGGCTCCGCCCAGATGACAGAACTTCTCACCCTATCTCCCTGCCACCCTGCGAAGGAAGCTAATTTTAGCCTTGTATTTGCGATCTCGTTCTTTCAGTCACTACCCAAGGCTCGTGACCATAGATGAGGGTAGGAATGTAAATCGACTGGTAAAGTGAGAGCTTTGCCTTCCGGCTCAGCTCCCTCTTCACCTCGATGGACCAGTACAAGCTTCACTTTACAGCAGAGGCTGCACTGATTCACCTGTCAATCTCCCGCTCCATCTTTCCCTCACTTGTGAACAAGACCCCAAGATGCTTGAAATCCTCCACTTGGGGCAGGACCTCATTTCAGACCCGGAGGGTGCTGATTCTCATCCCGGCCACTTCACACCCAGCTGCGAATCGCTCCAGCGAGAGCTGAAGGTCCCGGTTCAATGAAGCCAAAAGGACAACGTTATCTGCAAAAAGCAGAAACGAAATCCTATGGCCACCAAACCAGAACCCCTCAACACTTTGGCTGCGCCTATAAATTCTATCCATAAATATTATGAACAGAACCGGTGACAAAGGACAGCCTTGGCGCAGTCCAAATCCCTACTGGAAACAAATTCGACATGTTCTCAATGCCGACCAAGCTCTGGCTCTGGCAATACAGAGACCGAATGGCCTGTAGCAACAGGTCCGGTATACCATATTCCCGGAGCACACCCCACAAGATAGCCAGAGGGACACGGTTATAAGCCTTCTCCAAGTCCACAAAGCACATGTGGACAGGTTGGGTAGACTCCTATGCTCCTCCAGGATCCTGTAGAGTGTGTAGAGCTGGTCAAGAGTCCTGCAGCCAGGAAGAACCGGTTGGGCGGGGGGTAACCCGCGTCCGGGCAAGGGAGTCTTTGCATTTTTTTCTCTCATAGCGGTCTTCTGAACCGCACTTATTCTGGACCTTCACAGGACCTGTTTGCCTTGGGCGACCCTACCAGGGGCATAATGCCCCCGACAACATAGCTCCCAGGATCATTAGGACATGCAAACCTCTCCACCACGTTAAGGTGGTCGTTCAAGGAGGGGATGTTTCATTGTCCTGCTCTAAAATCTGTAAAAAAGTAAACATACTATTATACAAGATAGAAGACAATTGATTATCAGGTGATCTTAAACCACAGACAGAGTGTTTTACTACTGACATTTCAAACATCCAGTTGAAATCTATTGTAAAGGTTAAAACCATTGGTAAATGAATTCAAGCCATCCATGCTGCAATGGTGACTCAGTGGATAATGGTCTGGGTTACTGATCAGGAGGTCAGGGGTTCAGGCCCTAGTACTAGCAGGTTGCCACTACTTTTGTAAAAACGAGATTTAAAAAGTTACTATGAATAAGTGCATCTTCCAAATGCCATGTATGTACATAACATGATATACTTATGGTTGATAGGGTGGAATGGTGGCGTAGGTTAGCACGTTCACTTCATAGCAAGGAGGTCCTGGGTTCGATTCCCGAGCTCGGGTGTTGCCCTGTTGTGATCTGGCGAGCTGTTCAGGGTATACCCTGCTTTCACCCTGTGTATAACCACAACTTTTTTTTAGTGAAATACAGGAAAGTGAAAATATATGTTTAAGTTAAGCAAGTCATGGAATTTTTTAAATAATGCAAATTGATCGTACCATCATACCTATGTATGATTTGTGCAAAACAGCAGAAGAAAGCTGAGAGTATTAGTGATATTATTGAGAAACAGAGACAGTATTAGTCAGAGTTTATAGAAAATGTGTTTACTTTTGTTTGCTTCTCCACCAAAGCAATAAAAATGCATTAATATGGATATGCGTAAGGATACATTTGAATCAGTTTAAAACTCTCTCATGCGCTCTTTTGCTGAAACGCATAATCATATTAGGGTCGGGGGTCACATCCGACACCGGGCGAAGGCATGGAACACCCTGAACAGCTCGCCAGGCCATCGTTAGGGCCCAGTTTAAAACCGTTCCAGTAAATAACGGATTATAATTTTATGATTAAATGCATTTTACAAACTAGTAAAGTGGTTGTATTACTTTTATGTAATGAGTCGAAAACTGCCACTATCATTCAAGATGAGGGTTGGAAGTCCCCTAAAGTGCTTTCAGTGATTGAGATGATCTCAGATCTCAGCATGAGATATCAAATAAAAAAGAAAACAAAAAAACAAACAAGGGTTCTTTGTCAGGGACGGAGTAGTAATCCGAGCTGGAAATCCTCAGCATGTGAATGTTTTATCTTTTTACAAGCCTTGCTAGAGAGAAAAAGGTTAATTGTCTTCATTTCATGGCTTAACTTGCTTTTCCTATCTAGCGTGACAAAGGTCTGGATTGGCACACATTCGGCTAGGCTCCTGCTTTGTTTGTGCCGGATATTGCAGCTTTGCAGAACATCAAGCGGCGCTGAGCTCTGATGTAGGAATTCTGAACAAATTTAATTCTGCTGCCGTATATCATCCTATTAATTAATTTATTTTTTTGGTGATTGATTAATTTTTTACAAATTTATCTAGCTGTCTATCGATCTATTTATTGTGACTGTTACGTTTGATAAAGGTGACAGAAAACAAGTAACAGATGGCTCTTGCGTGAGTCTCGGCCCAAATGCCCGCTCTGCAAATCTGTCACTGGAGAAGAGCCGAAAGACATATCCTTATGAGCCTGTGTTGTTACTTCTTATCCATTCTTGTGAAACATGCCTGTCAAGTACCAATTTGTTCCCTCATCCTCACTGCCTTGGTTACTGAAGCCAACAGAATATGAGGTTCCGTACAAGTTTGGTGGTTGTACAAGTTTGATGTCTAAACCCATCTCCTCATCTGTGATCTTAAACAATCTAAAACCTCCACCTTGAAAGGCAGTAAAGATTATTCTATTAAGATTTTATGCTATCACAGCAATCTGAAACATCAGGGATAGAGGTCAGGTTTCCCAGTTAGCTCTGAAAAACGTCAGATAAACAGCTTCTTCTCTCATTTACTCTTTTGCAGCAATGTTCCACGTCATGTTGATGAGATCATAGAATTAGTGCAAATGCTGGACTCGGCGATCAAGAATGCAATATGACGTTGAGTTGTAGCCCAGGGTCAGCTCACCTAATTAGCAACGTTGATGGTGCGTTAGCATTTAAAGTGTAGAAGCTGATCTGTTTAGATATGTTAGTGTGCGGGGGTCAAATATCTGGACAAACTAAAGTCTAAAACTCAATTAGGTGCCATTGATTAGAACCTCCTGCAAGCGGAATGCGTTCTATTTAATCCTGACATCTGGGGTCTTGTGTTTTCTAAGTTAATGAGAGGTGTGGTGTCATCATGCCACGATCTAAAGAGCTCTCTATGGCCTTCAGGGAAAAAAAAGGGTCTGGACATCCGTCAAGGGGGCTTAAATATCCTCTAAATGATCTGAAATAAATAATTCCCCTATAAATAAGTTTCATGTATTTCAAAAGACTGCCAATTTTGTCCATGACTAGCTGACCCAGCAAATTCATCCAGAGTGCAGCCTGTTTAATGCAAAAATAATACTCCAAATTGTATTACTGGATCTGCAGGAAACTCTTGCAATTGTTGGCGTCAAAGTACAAACATCTCTAATCAGAAATAGCTTGGACAAATTTGACCTGTGAGGAGGTGTGCCAGGAAAAAGCCATGGTGTCCAAAAATAGTGACCATTAAAGCAATGCTACAGTTTGCCAATGACCACATAGGCAAAGACCAGGCCTTGTTCTGAACAGATGAATAAAAGGTAGAGTTGTTTGGCAAAAGTCACCGTACACACGTGAACAGTGGTGGAACCTCTTGCCCACTGTGAAACATGGTGGGGGAAATGCAATGGTTTGAGGTTGCTTTGCTGCCTCATGGACTGGACAGCTTATAGTCATTAATTCAAATATGGATTCTGCATTATGTCATAGAGTTCTTGAAGATAATGTGAGGCAATCTGTCTAAAAGGTGAAGTTGAACCAGAGGCAAACTTTTGAACCATATCATTATTATAAGCACACTAGCAAGCCCATGAAGGAATGGATCAAAAAGATGCAATGGCCTAGTTAAAGCCAGTTCTATAAAACACTTCCAAGAAGTTATTTTGGGTAAAGGGATAATGGGGCAATACTAGCTTCCGGTGGTAAATGTGTACTTACTTTCTGTGCAGAAGAATATTATGTTTATTAATATTTTTAAATGAATGATTGATAGCTAATTTTTCTCGTAGTTTTATTCAAGTATATCACTGTTATCTGTATAAAGTTACTTAAGGTATTAAAGGGGGTAAAATGTTTTCTTCTTCATTATATTGGGGGAAATAAAATCCATTAGATGTACTTTACCAGTAAATTTATTTCACATGCCTGAACATATGTATACCTCCATGTTTGGCTTTTCATAGCAACAGTCGGAAGCTATGATGAGTGAGGTATATTCTCCTTTTCAGAACAGCAGTCTCTATAGTTAGGCTTATAAATATTATATGTCTGTGTGTGGACTGACCTTGATTCTGATTGGCATTGTGGGCTATATAGGAATCTGTTAACTAACGTGTAAACTGACCAACATGCTCAATGGATGAAGGTTAAACTATAGTAGTAAGCAGCATCCCCGGGTCAGGAGGTAGCAGCAGTCACGGCAGCTCGAAAAAGCCTGCTGTCCACAGCCAGTCGTCCCGCCTCTGTCATTGTCATTCCCAGCCGCTCCTTGATGCAGTCATCCCACTGTTTCCTTGGGTGTCCTCTAGATCGCTTTCCGGGTAGCGTTTCTTCCTGAATTGTTCAGCCCATACTATTGTGCCTCTTCGGATGACCAAAGTATTTTAGCTTAAGTCTCATTATGCGGTTCACCAGCCGGTTATCCTCAACACCCAGTTATTCTAGGCTGGATTCATTGGTTCTTCTGACAGTCCATGACATGCGCAACGGTCTGGGATGAGTCCCAGAATCTGGGATGTCACTGACGATCACATGGCAATTATAAAGATTGATATGTAAGTCACTGGGGGTGGATTTTGTCTTTAATGGGATGACTCAGTCCCTACTGAGTTGCTTGAGATTGAGAAACTCGAGCCTCTCATTGTGAGCCCACTCACTCCTACCTACTGACAATTCTGAACATGTAATGGCAAGATTGAAAGGTGAGCCCTCATTTCTTTACAGCTGTTTCTGCAAGCTTTTTACTGCCATGTCATGGCCATTTATACTTGCGGACTTCCAGTATTACAGAGTTGATTATGAGATTGTTTATAATTCTTTGCAGCAAGCTGTACATGTGTGAAGGCTAGATAACATGCAGGAAGCTTTGATGAGTGCAAGGTTTTTCACTAGCTAATTAAGATGATCCTCAGAATGTGGTTTTTGGAAGCAAACAACCATGAAGCCCTCAATCTTGGACCTAATTCAATTCTGTGCAGATGGTGAGCCCCCCACTATCACGTTTAGCAAGGTGCTTTGGAAAAAAAAAACAACAACAAAGATTATCCTCGCGGAAAGCTCTGCCTCTTTGGCCATCGTCTTTAAACTTTGATTCAGACCTGCACATGTAGCAGCAAGCTGTCCCCAGCGAGAATCCTGGGCCGCAGATGGTGTCGTTTTCCCATGGGCTTCCTGGAGAGGCTTTTTTCAGTTTACCGACAGAAGGCTGGCACTTGGTTATGAGGAGAGAACATTTACAGAAGGGTGAAGGAATCCGTCCATAAATAATGAGCAGATTTCATATCCTCCTTATCAGCTGATGCTTGCAAAGACCTTGGTTACATGAAATGTGTCAGCAGAGTTCAAAGACACCAGACTGATCATTTTGTAAAGCTCCGAAATGGCTGTTTAGCTCAACTGGTAAATCCAAGCCTTTTATAGCAAGAGGAAGCCAGCAGGCTCACGCTTGACTGGTTTGGGCTTCTGCTACATAAAGATGAGCTAATACTGACTGCTTATCAGCAATATTTGCAGGGACATGAAATATCAAGAGAGAAACGTAGGATGTTATGAAAGCTGCTAATAAGACAAAGCTCTTCATCATTGCTTATAAGTATACTTTATAGTAATCTATTTATAGTGTTCTTTGCTTTTTTTCTCCTGATTTTTCCCACCCATTAGACAGTTATTCCCTATCACATGACGACTACCATCCAGTACGGTGAAGGTGACTCCATGTGCCTCCTATGAGGAACGTGATGTCAGCCACAATGACTTTTTTTAAAAAACTGCTGCTTCATCAGGACTTCAGCAGGACATCCAGCTCTGATTTCTGTTATTAGAGCATCTACTCTAATTTAGCTTATTATTATCATTATATTAATTAGCCTAATTAGATTTGAGGTGGTTAGCACTGAAACAGCCCAGTTCTTATCATTGCTAGTTTTTTAAAATACACACAGAAATCAAAAAACTTCCAAGCCTGGTATTTCTCAGTGCACTGCCAATGAAATACAGTCTCTTTAAACCAATACTAATTTCATTCAGAGACTCCTCAAGCCGGCTTTTGCAAGGAAGTTGTTTATAGTCTCTGTCTGGTTTTAATAATGTTTGCCGATATTGAAGCATGATGTGAAATGTCTTTGACGTATACATGAGATATAAGGAGTACGAAATCTCACAGTTTATTTGGTCTGGAGGTTTTCCCATGCCGGCACAGTGGCGTAGTGGTTGTTTGCAGGTTCTCCTTGTGTTTGTATGGGTTTCCTCCTGGTACTCCGGTTTTCTCCCACTGTCCAAAGATTTGCACAGTAGGCCAATTGGCTGTTCCAGATTGCCCCTAGGTGTGGATGTGAGTATTATAGTTGTGTGTTGCATTGCGATGATCTGTTGAGATGTATTCCGTCGTCGCCCACTGTTGGCCGAGATAGGCTCCAGCCTGCCTGCAACCCTAGTAGAATTAAGTGCTTTTGCAAATGAGTCAGTTTGTGAGTTTTCCCATGACTAGACTCTAGATGTTCAATGTCTTGAAATGGTATTTCTGGACTATTTCTTAGTCACTGAACCAAGTGTAGGTCTCAGCTCTCATTAAAGTCCATGCCGATGTCTGCTGTGTGTAACTCCAGCATTATTCGCCAGATTTAATCAAGCAATTAGAAATGGGTTATTGAAGTACATCATGGTCAATTTACTGGAGCCGGCCCGCTTCGGTTGGCAGGAATGGGATGCAAAGACAAGTAAGTCTGAATCGTATCATATTGTGTAATAGCGTTTTGAGTCTGGTATAATTGTTTTCTTAGAAAAGTCATCTGTTTTATTGTGCAATACACTTGACATTTAGGCACGAGTGTGAATCGTCAGTTAATGTACATGCTTCGGCATGCTCACAGATTAAAAGATTACTCACAGGTTTTCGTTACATTTAGCCAAAAAGCAATTGTAAGCAGTTGAAAGTAATGTATGGGAATGTTACTGCGATCCATCAGCTATGATATATCATGATGCAGAAATGCAGCACAGTTTCAGCATGTAGTAACTTTGGTATGAGGTCAATATAAATTCAGTAATGTCCTGTTTGACGTAATTTGAAAGTGGCCTATTGTGTGTATAAGTGTGCCTATTGTTTTTTTTTTTTTTTTGTTACAAACACTGCTTAACGTAATATTTAAGTTTTATTTATAAAATCTCAAATCTTTTATTGGTGACCTTTAGCAAAAAAATTGCCTTTGTTTTTTTGTTTACAAAAAACAATGGCCTTCAAATATTCATTCATTATTAAAGTACAAGTTTAGTACACAAAGTACCCCCCACCCCCCCCTCTCGTGAAATTTCCTCGTAGGTAAACGTTCAGACCCTTTGGTCTGTACTTTGGTAGAACTTACAGCTTGGAGAGTCAGATCTTAGACTGGTCCAATCGAGAACATTAAGAGACTTGACCCAAAGCTATTTCATAATTGTCTTGGCTATATGCTTTGGGTTGGCGCTGTGCTGACCCTCGAATATTTGCCCCAGTCTGAGGTTGTGTGTTCTGGAGCAGATTTTATTTCAGGATATGTATTTGACTGCATTCACCCTTCCCTCAACTCCAACCAGTCGCCTTGTCCCTGCTGCTGAGAACAACCATAATAGCATGATGTTGCCACCATCATTTACTGTATGGATGGAATTGACCTGTTGAGCGGTACCTGGGTGTCTCTTGGAGTTCAGCTCCAAAAGTTGTATTTATCTTATCAGATCAGAGAATCTCTTTCCTTATTCTCTCAGACTCCTTTAGGTTCCTTACACATACCTCAGGAGTCTCATGTGTCTCACCACTCTACCATAAACGCCTGACTGAGCATCTGTGAGATGTTTGAGCTTGTTTAGTTTCCTCCATCTTAGTAGAAGACTTCTAAAGGTCTTTTAGAGAGGCCATTGGGTTCTTGCTCCCCTCGCTGGCCCCTTCTTGGGTACTGCTACACTGTCCAGCCTGGTCACTAGGATTGGCTGGATGGCCAGTTTTGGGCTCTGGTGGTTCCAAAGTTGTCCAGATGTTTTCTACACAAAAACAAAACAAGCACCTTTTAAATATTGTACTGTTACTCAAACATTAAGTAAAAATATTAGTTTAATATCCCACATTGACTAATATAAGAAGACACTGCATACTCATTCGGTATGGGAATCAACGCAGATAATGATACAGGTATATTTTGGTAACACTAAGAGTCATGCTGCAACTTGCTTCGTTGACAAGTGACGGACTTGTGAGTTTTTAGCTTAATGACCTGCTATGAATGCTCATCGGTCTGTGTATTTCATAATTGAAATAACTTTTTAGTCCTCAAGATAAGGCTGGCAATAAATCCAGCGAAGTCTGTTTATTTCTATATTTATAATGGGGTTTATGAACATTGTAACATTGAATGACTAAATTTCGAACCTCATTTCCTTCAAGCAAAAGCAATATGCCTTGTGGGGACCAGCCAAATGTCCTCCCAAGGTCAAAACAGACAAACATTCTTATCCTTGTGGACACCCACATAGTAACTCTGTTGGTTAGGGCTGTTTTGATTTCCCATTGCTGCTCTGTACATCACACCTTTTCCTCTTAAATGGATTTTGCAGGAACAGAGGGTGCCGCAATTACACAAGCTTTAGAAAATTTGATCTCCCAACAAAACAACTTAACACTTAACACACACACGGAGAGAGAGAGAGAGAGAGAGAGAGAGAGAGCACTGAGGAACACTGTGTTTTAGTCCAGCATTACTTATTACTTTATCCCTGTTAATTTAATCACAGTTTCCTTTGTGTAGGCGGATCTTGAAAGTCTCATTTTGAAAAGCATTTGGGAGACATTTCAAGTTTCTATTAGGAACAATGAATAAATGTCTCAAAAGAATCCATTTTGCATTACACGTCCAGAATCTGATGCTCATTAGTTGAAATTTAAAGTCATAGTTCATTAGGAAAAACAGGAAAAAATATATATAAATGTAGAAAGCAGTAGTTAGACAGTGTGCTCTTAAGTAATTATCCCTCATTCAAACTCGCTGTCTAATATATAAAAAAAGACCTTGGGTAATGCATGGCTGCAAGTAGAGAGCCTTTCAGGTTTGTGCTCACACCGCCAGGCACTCAGATGGACACCCGGGTCCTCTGTGATCCCTGCCTGTCTCTGAGCATAAGCAAGCTGAGCTCATTAAAAATCCCCTTTTCTATGAGCTACTTGTACTTCAACTGCTTGCCAAGCGACTCCCACATAATGGTTTAATATTAAGACTGAAAGTGGTGGTGGGCGAACGCAGGTGGATTAACCAATGAGAACCACAGTTCAAAAAAGCGTCCGCACCCGACAGCCCAGTGGATCCCATATGAGTATCCTAAAGCTTATAACATCCTGAAAACAGTCAAGCGTTCTTCAGGAGGTAATCTCACCTGGATATTGTGGACTTGTACTTAAGTTTTGCTCTTGTAATCATAAAGACTGTCCTGTGTTTATTCATAATAGACGTAATATAATTTTAAGACAAAACTGAATATTTTTATCCTCATATTGTTCAGGTTTCTCCCAGAAGATGACTTCTTTCTTTGTTCCTTATTACCTCCGCCCCAAACTGAATTTCGGTGGAGGAATTGGAATCAGCTGTGTTTGTGAATCCTGACCACACCCATACAGGGACTTTTACCAAACTTGGTGGAGACACTACCCTACATGAGTCCAAGAGATCATTCCATTTTGTAATGTTTGGGTCAGATGTGAAGGCCAGAGCAAGGTCATAGCATTTTAGGAAACCATGTATGGACTTTCAAATGTGACGGTAACTTTTTGAAGGATTTTGAATGCTTATAACTTTGAAATGCAGACAGACGTGCCCCTTCCTGTGGAACACCAATAAGAAACCCTAAATTGACCCACTGACTCAGCCATCCTTCAAACAAGAGCTTTTTGGCTAATTTGTTTACGTCCACGTACTATAGAACATATTATAAGATGAGCACATGGGTCATTAACACCAGTACCCATAGAGGGACACTTTGCTATGTTATTCATGCTGTAAGGTGAAGGTACCTTAGTGTCCCTTTAGTTTCTCAGGATTTCTTCATGTCTTTTCGGGAGTTTTTCCTTGCCACTGCCACCTCTGTCTTGCTAACTGGCTTGCTTTATCACGTGTTCCCTGATTTTCGTAACATTTCTTTATTTTATATCAGTGTTTTTTTTTAATTTTTATTAAAGTGACCAGTTAAAATTAATTTACAATTATTAAAAAAAAAAAAGGTACAAACTGCGTGTCCCATTACATCAGATTAATCCAAACAAAAATCCATGAGTCATGTTAAATGCCTGAAGAACAACATAACAGCCATGCTATAAATTGCTTGGGAAACCAAAATGTAGTGGGGAAAGTAATGGAAAAAGTTCAGAAGGATTCTATTTTGTGAACTGATAATGAATGGAAAAACTGTTTAGGGTTTCACTTGAATACATGCTCTTATCCAAAATCTTTTTTTGAAGTATGATGTGTACTGCCAGAGGAGTGGCGTAGAGTGTTCTCATGTTCTGCCGCCTCCACACCAGGATGGAATTATAAAAGAAAATGAAATTAAAACTGCAGTAAGCGTATTGATGCTGTGACATCAGGCTTCAAAGATGGGGAAAAAAATTATAT
>JAQMYF010000005.1:19710560-19725402 GCA_030014195.1 Neosilurus mollespiculum | reverse complement strand
AACAGTGCTCGATACGTCGAATTAATTTATATATATATATATATATATACTTGGTGTCCCCTTCCCCCAATGCACACACATGCCTCAACGTACAAGAACATTTTTGAAAATGTATTAATATATATGATTAATATAGTTAGGGAAAACTGAGATTAAAACTTAAATCACGAGTAAAAAATTAGATGAAATAAAAATAAAAATGGCAGTTTACAAAAATGAACCAAAATAAAAAAACGTGCAGTGAGCAGTGCAACACAAAGTGAAAAGTGACTGAATCAGGATTACAGGACAAATCAGTTTTCTTTTCATTTTCTTGAGTTTTCCCAAGAAGAAATTTGCACTGTTGGCTGCTGTTCCACTTTGAAGAAGAAGATGAGACAGTAACAGGCTGGTTCCAGAAGGTGGCAGTAATGTTGCAGTAAAATGAAAAACTGAAGCAAACACTAAAACAAAATTGAAAACTAGTTGAATTCATTATTAAAATATAAAGTAACCAATGTATGTAAAACTAAACCAAAATAAACAAAAATGTATAAAGTTTCTGTGTGTGTGTGTGTGTGTGTGTGTGTGTGTGTGTATATTACCTGTAATAATTATAAATTGCCCCTAGGCATGAGTGAGTGTTAATGGTTGTGTGTGTCGTCCCCTGCGATGGTCTGGTGAGCTGTCCAGGGTGTACCCCACGTTTGCCCAGTGTCAGCTGAGATAGTCTCCAGCCTTCCCGCGAATCCTAGTAGGATTAAGCAGCCTGGGAAACAAGTGAGTGAAAATGATTACCGGGTTGTTGTTTTTTTTTTTTTTTCCTGTTTGTGTGCAATACAGTATATTGTTAGCTATAAGAACACGATGAACCTCACTACAAAGCAGTCGTGGGTTTCGGCTCACTGGCGCGCGAATAGAACAGGTGGATTTGGTGGTGGTCTTTTTTTTTTTTTTTTTAAAGATGAAAAAGTGGAAAAGGAAAGTTAGGAAGTGAAATGCCAAGCAAGACTGCAATAATAAAAAGCATGGCAAGATTTCAGCTACCTCTTGTAATGTCCAGTAAGTCCATGGAAAACAACTGGAAATAACTTAAGCTTTAAGCAAATATTGCAGTATAACGTGGGATCCATCTACAGTTTTCTTAAGGCTAAACGTTGTTAATGAGGCACAGAATATCTGTATGTGTGTTAAAGATCCCCTTCTCTGGTTGCTTTTTTTTAGCTGACAGAGTAAAGATTTGGGTGAAGTCCAAATCCCTCAGGGCAGCCCTGAAATTCCACCATTCATCATTTGAGTCACTATTAAACACTAGTGAATTAAAACAAAAAAGTTTTGTCTGCTCTCCAGAATGTTAGCAAAGGAATCCCCCAATGTGGTCATTTTTAATCTTCGGCTTTATGACTGTTGGTTAGATTTATCCAACCTCAACAGGGACATGAACATACAAATGTGTCCGAGTGACAGACTGACCTATAACCAAATACCCAGTTAAGGGTCGCAGAGTATGATAAGGGAAGCTGTTGGACATGGAGACAGAAGAAGAAAGGAAAGGAAAGTGAGAAAGGGGATAGAACTGTGATAATGTGATTGGTTGTGACCTGAAAGTCTTATTGATGAGGACGCTGGTAGGCAGGAGTCACTGTGGCTGTCTGTAGAAACGATACCAAGGATATAAGGTTGTTGGTCCACGGTTAGTCACTGTGTATGATCAGATTGTTGCCGCACTGTTGGAAATACTTTTAATAATTTTAATACTGATTAAAGTTGTGCGTTGTGTATTTCCATCTATCTGTTATTTCATTTCTCCAGTGGTTCTTGTGGTTTTTGCATCCATCTGTGCCTCCATGAAAAATGTTATATACACAGCAGGAAGGTCCTGGGTTCGAGTCCCGGGCTCGGGTGTTTCTGTGTGGAGTTTGCATCTTCTATTGCGTATTGTGTGGGTTTCCTCTGGGTACTCTGGTTTCCTTTCGACAGGCCAAAGACTAATGCTAAGCGGTTGTTCCAAGTTGACCCCTGCGATGTTCTGGCAAGGTGTACCCTGCCTTAACCCAATGTTGGCTGAGATAGGCTCCAGACTCCCCGCAACCCTATTAGGATTAAGTGTTTTGTGAAATGAGTAAGTGATTTAAAATCCCCATAAATCATAGAACAGCAACCTCGACTTAGGAAACCCTTAGCGATTTCTGCTAAAATATGTCTCGCTTGGTGGTGGCACCAAGTGGAAACTCACTCAAGCATGGGGAGCCAAGCTCGGAAATCGAACCCAGGACCTTGTTGCTGTGAGGCGGACGTGCTAACCACTACACTAACTGTTTTACAGAAGGCTAAAATTGTTCTACACCAAAATCATACTTAATGCATCTGAGGCTATTTTTGTGTAGTGGAAACCGCCAGGAATAGCTGAGGGATTCCAAAATGAGGAAATGCGTTGGCTGTGTAATCAGCTACTGTTGATACAGTAGCGTATGTTGTAAACATGTTACATAGAACATAGCGTTGCTGACCAAAACCAAATACAGAATCTTTGGCGAAGCGTTGCTAAACAGCGTCATGATAGTCACAGTTCTTTTCCTCCCAGCTATCTGCTCTTTCATCTGAATAAATACGGACAGTACGGGGCGTTCTGTGGAAAAGTAGTTTCATAGGAATAAGGAAAAGGTTTCCTAAGACTATATTGTCATCATTTCATACGCCCTTACTTCAGCTCTATTTATACACTGCGTAGCAATACAGTCCTTCTTTCTGCTCATTCTCCCTCTTGTCCATCCAACACCAGCCCTGGGGAAAGGTAAGCGCTAGATTTGTCCTTGATTGCCTTTGTGCTTATTCTCCACCCCCGAACCCCCAGGTGAACCCAGGCAGCGCTAGTCGGTTTTACGTCCTTCCCTGCAGAATGTACTCACCCTCCTATTGTCTGCTGTGCTTCCAGTTTGCTGCTTGTAATAACATGATTGATTTTGAGTCAGCCATTAAGAGAAGCTGTGTCGTCCCTGAGACAGACAGATATTGAATCTGGCTGATTCAATTAAAGACACGCATGGATTAACCATGCTGGAGAGAGCGCACGTCTCGCTTCATTATGCTTCCTCACAGTCTATTAAAACAGAGCAAAACTGAAAGTCTTCAGGGCTTCAGTATGTTTATGAAGCAGCCCTGTGTCAAAGGGTGTAATAATTATTAGTGAATATTTTTTTTATAACCCTAGCGCTTTGCATGCTTTTGGAAACTGCACAGATTGAGTTAATTGGCCTTTTCTGAACCGATAGCTGTAACTTAATCAACCCAGCGAGTGTAAGAGATATGCATTGGAGCAATCCAGTATAACCCCTGACCACAGTATGACTCCGTGACTCCTCCCATTTCATGCATCATGATCACATATTAAACCGTGACTGCGGAAGGTTAACAACAGTGATGAATCCTATTAAACTGTTCTTAATGCATCTTGGGATAAAAAAAAAAAACCCCAAAAACACTGTTGATGTACAGTAACACACACTGGGATGGCATTTCAAGTGCGTGCATATGTGTAGGGTGCACTGTGTCATCACTGTCACCATTAATGGGGTTAATCCACTCAGTGGTCAGATTCACTCCTCAGCTTTAGACGCAGGCATCACGGCGGCGTAGTGGTTAGCATGTCCGCCTTACAGCAACAAGGTCCTGGGTTCGAGTCACGCGCTCGGCATGTGTGCATGTTCTCCCTGTGCTTGTGTGGGTTTCTTCCAGGTACTCGGGTTTCCTCCCACAGTCCAAATACATGCACAGTAGGCTAATACATACAAGTACAAGTAACATCATACAAGTTGCCCCTAAGTATGTGTGTGTATGTGTGTTTTGGCCCTGTGATGGTATAGAGAGTTGTTTAGGGTGTACCCTGCCTTCCCTCAGAGTCGGCTGAGAGGCTCCAACCTTCCCACTACCCTAATAGTACGAATGAACAATGAGCCTTAGACACGTACTAAGTCCTCAGCAACTGTCCTCCTCCCTGCTCTGCCTCCGTGTGTGTGTGTGTGTGTCAGAGAGCACAGTGTTGTGTACTTTGCCTTATTGTGAAGAAAAGTTACCTTGGTTTCTTGTGTTTTGTTTGTAAAAGAGAGGAAGAAAGATGTCGCTTTTATTAAAGTCACCACTGAGCTGATAATTGTAGTGTTGCTTAGCTGCCGACTTTCTGTGAGCTCGATTTGTGTGTGAGGAAGAGAGCAGAATAAGTGGGTCTGTAATTGTGAAAATCTTCCAAAAGAATATTCCAGCACTTCCAAGGTTATGTGTAAAGTACATATAGTGCATATGCGGTGCATGCAAGCTTATCATGTCCTTGCTATGTTTTATGAGTTTCTTTATATACTGACTTTCTCTGACTCACTCACTCACTCCCATATTTACAGAACCGCTTAATCCTACTAGGGTCGCAGGGAGGCTGGAGCCTATCTCAGCTGGGCGAAGGCGGGGTACACCCTGAAAAGCTCCCTAATCACTGAACACTTGCACTCACATCTAGGGGTAATGCAGAAGAGCCAGTTAACCTAATGTGTCTAATGTGAAACCAGAGTACCCAGAGGAAACCCTCGTAAGCACGGGAAGAACATGCAAACTCTATAAAGAAACGCCCAAACTCGGGACTCGAACCCAGGACCTTCTTGCTATGAGGCGAACGTGCTAAGCTTTACCCCACCGTGCCCCCTTTGATGGTCTGGCTAGCTCCAGCCCTCCTCTGACCCTAATAAGGACTCTAATAGGATTAAGTGGTTCGGCAAATGAAGGAGTGGTTAAGTGAGTAAAGCATGTATACTCTTAACATTAAATACTTACTGGAATGGCTGGTTAGTATGGAATGAGCACGAAGTCTTGGCACACTTCTGGTTGCCATCTCCCCGAGTCATCAGCATTGGTGAATGCCGAGGACAAGAGGCCTAAATGTCTAATTCTTGAAAAAAAAAAAAAAGAGTTACATTCCAAATTTTGTTTCTATTCATTGACTACATCTAGAACGAACGGAAGAGCCAGTCGTCTAGCCTTAGCAATTAGCATGCTGACCTGCTAGCCTGATTTCCAATTGCAGGGGAGTGGTTACGATGCCCTCTCCCCCCATCACTGGTATCAGGTGACTCTGACGACTGAAGGCCTGTTCCTTGCAGCAGGTCAGTAAAGTTGCATCTGTTGGGGGAAAGAAAGTCTAGTTCCTGAAAATTAACAGAGTGGCTTGGTGGTGCCGCCTCACAGCTGCCGGGTCCATACTTCGTTCCGGAGCTCTGGTTTCTCTCTGTGCTGAGTTTTAACTTGTTCTCCCAGTGACCTCATGGGTTCTTTGTATTCTTTCCTTACCAGTAGGCAAGATAATTCTCCCCAGGTGTGAATGAGTGTGTGGTGCTGTGTGGGTGATGGACTGGTGTTCCCACCCAAGATGCATTCTTCACACCACAGAATACATTTATGAAAAAGAACAAATTTGGTGTTAGAAGGTTCCAAGTGTACCTTTTGGTTTTGCATTATATTGCCTTGCTTTTACACATTTGTTGATGGAATTCAACACTTGTCCTTAAAATGGCATTGCCACCATTCAGTTATGTTTACACATGGTGTTCCCGTGTCCCAGAACAAATCTTCATTATCATTGGGCTTGGCAGACATTTGTGCTCTCGGAGCACTTTTGTTATTATTGAACTCTTATGCTAGCACGTTATGTCAGCAAAAAAAGCGCATTCTCTCTCTCATGGCGCCCATCACTAAGTGATCATCAAATTCTCTGTGCCACTTCTACGCTGTCTGGCGACGTGTTGTCTGCATCTTAGATTCTTGAAATTCTCAGCTCCAGCATTGATCGACGATATCCATGTCAACTGCTAACTGTTTCCATGTGTTGGTCGGAATGGCAAAGTCTGTGAGGTTACGCTTGATAATGTCTGAAACGTAGACGAGGACACCCAGCTGAGCGTTTGCCGAAGAGGACACTTTTCAGCATCCTACTCTCCTTCATTCTGCATACGTGCCCAATCCAGCTGTTTCCTTTTTTTTTGGTATGCTGTATTAATCATGCAAGGGAAATTTGCCTGTGCATTTAACCCATCCAAGGTGAGCACACACACACACACACCTCCTCTCTTCCTCTCTGTATGACTCGCAGCACTTTTTAAAGTGACATTGTAAAACTTTAACTGTCACACCCCTTGCAAGTTTTTTTTTTTTTAAATCCACTTTATTCTCCTGTCCCCAAAAGACGATACTTCAACTCACTGACTGGAATGAAACTTGACAGATGGAATCAGAGGAACATTCCGAGTCTACTAGACGGGCGCCCGGTTTATTATATTCCTATCTTGCACAGCCGAGACGAATGAAACTGAAATACCCCGAGCAGTCACTTTCATCATCGTCTCTGTCATCCATTCAGAAGCCACAAATGATATTCGCTCCTCCTCAAGGGAAATTCTTTCACAGTGGAGAGAAAGCCTCAGCACTAATATAGTTAAGTCATTACAATTCTTTTTGTCCTGAAACTGTTTTGAATTGCCACGGAGTAATGGCAAATTCTAACCTAAGACATAAGTCTAGCAGACAGAGTTTACATTCATTTGTTGCATTTTTTTTTTTTTTAATAGAACCTCATTCTACCCATCCATCACCAGGCCAAAATCAGTGATGTTCATAAAATGGCTTTAGCAACGTGTCTCCGATCGGGGCGATAGATCTCAAGCTGGAGTTGATCTCAAGGGTTCTTGTATCAATTTAGACACTTATCTGTTGCTGAGAATGAAGCAAAAGTCATGCGGTGTGCTGTAAAAATATCCTAAAATATGGGCAGCGTTCATTCTCGCAAGAGCGAACGCCACTCAGATTCATAATTTGTAAATAGATTTGTTCAGTTTACTTACTCACTGAACTGCTTAATCCTCTTAGGGTCGCAGGGAAGCTGGAGCCTATCTCAGCTGAAACTGGGCGAAAGTGGGGTATACCCTGAACAGCTCACCAGACGATTGCAGGGCAACACACACACACACACACACACACACACACACACACACACACACACACACACTCAAACCTATGTGTAATTTAGAGCTTCAAATTAGCCTTGTGCATGTCTTTGGACTGTGGGATGAGCCTGGAATACCCTGAGTAAACCCACCAAAGCGCAGAGAGAACATGCAAACTGGACACACAAACACCTGAGCCTGGGACTCAAGCCTAGGACCCTCTTGCTCTCAGGTAGATGTGCTAGCCACTACACAACCATTTACCTGCAAGACAACGATAAAAGTAGCAAAGAATATTTGTCAATGATGGCGTTAGGAGAAATAAACTTTGTGACTATTTTTACGATTGTGTTATGTTCCTGGCTACCAAATTTTGGGCAAATTGTTGCTTGCTGGTTAGTACAGAAGGTACTGTTCAGTTACTGTCACTGACACCTAGGCTACATTTACGCTTACAGCATTTGGCAGACATCCTTATCCAAAGCATCTTACATAAGTGCTTTGTAGTCTCCAGTAAAACATGTCCTCATGCTAGTGCAAATAGGTCAGCGTCTAAGAATACCATCAAGCTAAAACCCAGTTAGGGAGGAGTTCAGCATACGACAAGTTGGTTCTGCAACAAAACGGTGCTCGTTGAGCAGGCACATCGAACTGGATGCTTGTTCACCTTTTAAAAAGTCTTAAAAATGCCTGTCTTTTGGTTGAAGAGAGCCAGTGACTCTACTTTATTCCACCACCTGCCAGAACAGAGAACAGACCTGATGCATGTCTTCCGTATCGTTTTGTGGAATTGTGGGTCGAGTCAAGGCGTGCTATATGCAAAGACAGAAGAATCTACAGGTAGGTGGGGGGGCTGTTTTTGGGTTTGTAGACGAGTATCACTGTTTTATATTTAATGTAGGCAATGATGTGCAAAGTACTGAGGAGGAAAATGAGCTTTTGTTAAGGAAATAAATTTACGGTGAAAAGTAGTCAGAACCTCCCGACACTGAAAAGAAGACGCTTTTAAAGAGAGATGGAAGTTTACAAGAGGACAGTTAGGAAGCAGTTGGAGTTTTAGATAGCTTTTCTCCTGAACTTCAGTTACCTAGGATGTTATGTTTTCATCAGCGTGGGTTGGATAGCTACTTCCTGTCCATGTTTTCAATGGATCAGTCTGATTTTTTTTTTTTTTTTTTTTTATGGTGGGTAGGTAATCACCCATGAATGCTCCTGCAAAAATTTGGTCACAAATCATGTGATCATGTCACAAAAATGATCACAATTTCAAAACATTCTTATCTTTTATAATGGAGCACATATAAAAATCATATCCGTGTCAAAAGACATCCGATTTGAATGAAATTTGCTATGTATATGTAGAATGAGAAGCTTTACTATCAGAACAAGTTTAATCCTGATCTAATCCAGACTGCATGTTTGGTGGTAATTTAACTTTAATATTGTAAATCCTATTTAACAAGTTTAGAAGCTTATATCTCTTCAAAATTTCATCAGATTAGGACTTGTAGGGGTATGTTTTCATTGCCAGGGGGTTCACAATGGTCTGTCAGGGGGTGACGGACTGTTAAAGCCTTGGCTGAGGTCTACACTCTCTGAGTGCTCTTGCTATTTTATAAATTTCTTTGGCATGAAGCACCTACATTAGGCATGTGTTTGTATGAAATTACTCCAGTTGCCTTATTGTTTGCATTGAAGATGACTTTTGGCGTCATTTGTAGTTATCATATTACATATTGAATATTGTGATAAAGTGAAAAGGGCAAACTCCAGAGATGCCCCATTGTTTTCCCTTAACTTGAGTCGAATCCTTTTCTCGCCCGTCAAGTGTTGCCTCTTATCACATATGACCATCACTGACTGGGGCGTAAGCATGCACATGCTTCCTTCGTGACACGCGATGCTGCCTCCCTTATCTTTTACGAACTACTGCACATGTGCATTCGTGGAAGGCCTCACACACTCGAAAGGAAAGCGCTGTCCGCCTCTTTGTACGAATGAACTCACAGTGAGTGACAGGATGGTGAGCATATACCATCCCTCCCTCCTCAGAGAGCCTGGCCTATTAGCTCCCATGGACTCCTGGTTGCGGATCGCTGCAGCATCAACTTGAACCTTGTCGATGTGCCACTATAGAGCCAATACTTTTTTTTTTTTTTTCTTTGTATATATTGCTGGTTTGTCATGCTTGTTAATTTTAGCATTTTATGAACCCAAACAGCAGTGTTATAAAGGGAAAGACTCAGGGAACAGCGTGAGATGTTCTGTAAAACACCAGAAAATTTTTGCTTGTGGCTAAGATTGATTTTTAGTAAAGTATATCCATTGTGTGGTAACACTATAGACCTGATAATGTGAACTTCCCCGTATAGATTTTTAATGCTGGGTTGTTTAGTTAAACACGTACCACAGCTAGATTGATTGATTAGCAGTCAAATGGATTTGCTAATGAGTGATGTGTAAGACATACCGTGTGTGTGTGGTTGTCTCTGATGAAACCGCTCTGTTTGGGGAAAAAATGGTTTTGCGAAAGGACGTCTTGATGCAATGACCACTTGGAAATGGAGTCGACATACAGTATCTTCTGCCAGATCCTTGACGATGACTTGGTCTTGTGTGGACTACTTGACATTTTGCTAAGTGGTTCTTCTGTCTTAGAAGCTTGTGTACTGAGATACACACTGTTCTGGCTCTGAGGGTTCAGAGGACACATTAATCTCTACTTGACAGACACAAGCTATTAAAGTGCCTGTTACTGATGTTCATGTATTTAGTGCTGCATGAACATTTTTTTCTCAGACATGTTCAGTTGAGTATGCGTAACATTGTAATGGAAATATTTAAGTGGTGCTATCATTATGTCGCGGTGTTTCAGTGTCTGTATAATGTTGTACAAACGACCTCTTTAATAAATAAAGTGACATTAATGAGCATGTTTTGTTCATGTATAATTATTTACATATCCTTGTATAGTTACTTGCTTATTTTTGCAGTGGACTGTGTCTCAGCTGTCATTGATCAGTGGAAAAGGTCCATCAGTGGACCACAGCTTCACAATATTATTTCAGAACTAGGGCTAGGCTGTGAAATGCTGTACTAGAGTCTAAATAATAACCAGTGCACTTCCTTAAAATGTGCTGAATACTCTTTTTAGTCATTTTAGAGCTGGTTTAAATCAGCAAATATTACTCTATTGTTTGCATTTCACTTTATTTACTTATCTTACAAATAAAAATACCAACAACAGTTCATTCATTCATTTACCGAACCACTTAATACTACTAGAGTACTAGAGTGTCTCATCTGACATTGGACGATGGTGGAGTACACCCTGACCAGCTCGCCAGACCATCGCAGGGCCAACACACACACACGACCACTCAAACTCACACCGAGGGGCAATTTGGAACAGCCAGTTAGCCTAATGTGTAAGTCTTTGGACTGTAGGAGAAAACCAGAGTACCCAGAGGAAACCCATACACGCATAGGGAGAACATGCAAACTCCACTTAGAAACGCATTAGCCATGGACTCAAACCCAGCACCTTTGTGCTGCGAGGCAGATATGCTACCCACTGGTAATCTGATTTCCTTCCTCTGCCTATCGACATGCACATTAGGCTAATTGGTTGTTCCAAATTGCCCCTAAGTGTGAGTGGCTGTGTGTGTGTTGGCCTGCGATGGTCTGGTGAGCTGTTCAGGGTGTGCCCTCACACAGAGACGGCTGACATAGGCTCCAGCCTCCCCACAACCCTGGTAGTAGGACAAAATGACAGAGTAATAGATTAATAGTTAGTTGTGTTCCATTCAATTAAATAATGTTCCAAGAGTGGTTTTATTACATATATAAATACCCACATGGGGACATTTCAGTGTGTGTTTTACTTTCATTTACAGCAGTGCTTAATTATAGCCCACCTGTACATCTGCATATTTATGCAGTTGCAAGTGCTATGCATAAAGTCATGCAGATACAGGTGAAGATCTTTGACTGGAGTTTTTTTTATGCTGTAGACAGTCATATGATTATTTCACAGTAGGAAGTAACAACCAGTAATCCGGATGTGGAGTCTTTGTTTGAGGAAGACCCTGCTGTACTTTCTTGCATTACTTAAGACTAACACATGCAGTGTAGCTCTAATAGCATGTGTTGTGTTCCCATGTTCTCAGGTGTTCATCCGTTCTAGAGTGCCGAAATTGAGCCAGATGCCGTTACTGTGAGGTGAGTCCACTACAATCTGTTTAATTTATTATTCTCAATGCACATCCCCTGTTTTATAAAATGACATGGCGTTGTTGTATAACAGCCTAAAAGTGCACAGAAAGCACATCCTGTGTGGGCAGCATGACTGATCTGATTTTGGATGCTGTGGGTAGCATCTTGTAATATGTTGTTGCAGTTTCATGCCATTTGCCGAATATACACGCATGCTAATTACCCCTACCTCACACTCATTTAGCACATGCCCTGTGTGATTTGAGAGTAATTAACTAGACATATCTATATGCTTTCTTCCTACTGTAGGCAAGTCCAGAAACTCAGATAAACAAGCGAAAGATTTGATTTTGATATACTGTATTAATTCCACAAGGGAAATTTGACCCATCCAAAGTGAGCACACACACACACACACACACACACACACACACTAGTCCACGGCTGCCCCCATTATATATTTTCATTATAATTAGGTTATTCTCAGAAAGAAAGAAAAAACTCCTCACAATTATTGGAACCCCAAAATGTTTATGGAATTTTTTCTCATCAGATGGTGGGCTTGTACAAATCACTTTGGTCCGTGGTCCATCCTTGAGTCCATAAACGTTAAAGGTTCTTGTGTGGTTTTTATTTTCTTGCATCAGTTGAGTGTTTATGATCTCTTTAGCAGTTATCCATGACTTGCTGTTTAACGGAGAGATAAATATTAAATTAAAATTAAATAAAAAAAATTCATGCAATTTATTTATTCATTTTTTTTTTTAAAGAAAAGTTTAATAAAGTTTAATTAAGTTTACCTTAGTGAAAGCTAAATCTCTCTGGTTGGTCATCAATATAGGGAAGATATGCATACCAAATTAAATGAGAAATGAAATATGAATAAAATAAACCAGGCAAGGACTGTTAAAAATATTGAAAGTACACTGCCTGGCCAAAAAAAAAAAAAAAAGGCAGCACACTCTATTTTCTTGGAGAGCCTTTAGAATTGATCTCGGCACATAATCTCCATGGAATTGTCTTAACACACTTAAGCAACATAACATTTATTTCCATCCAGTGTCGGGTTCATTTTTCAGCAACGTCTTGAATCGATGAGGGTAAAACTGAACAGACTCCAGTTTTCTCCAGCACATCCCAAAAACTTTCAATAGGGTTAAGGTCAGGAATCTGGGGTGACAGTACATATGTGAAAATGATTCCTCATGCTCCCCGAACCACCCTTTCATTATTTGAGCCCCCATTTTATATCCGTGTCATGAGAGGAGAAAAAGTCCATTGATGTGATAACCTGCACATTCAGTACGTTCAGGTCGTCAGCTGACTTCATTTTATCACCACATTAATGTTGCTGATCCTCGACCGGACCAACTGGAGCAACAACGCCATGCTGATTACATGCTGTGAACAAGGCTGAATGCACTTCATGAAAAAATTAGAGTGATCGACATTTTTTAGTGTTTTTTTTTTTTTTTGGGGCCAGAAATTGTACATACAACCCTTTAAGAGTCAAGTCACGTGGCCGATTTAAGATGACGTAGCAGGAAAACGGTCTTGCCGAGTCTCAGTTTCAACTTGTGTCAGAAGTGCAGACTTCAGACTATATACCAGTTTTTAAATGGTGTTGATAGCCCAAGTAATATCAGAGTTATGATTAATACTTTAATAATTTTAATTTAACTTCCTGCGATGTAGTAAGTAGAAAGTAAGTGTAAGGTCACACAGGTGAGGTTGTGCTGAACAAAATGACACCAAACAAGGCAAGGTAAACAGTTTTTTTATGGTGAAATATAAATATGGTAAAATCAAAAGTAGTCAAAAATGGCGAATTATACCCCGGACCCTAAAGGGTTAAGAACCTGAGCTGTAATAAACCTGACTGGAAGAATGGTTCCGGGTGTATTTTGAGCAAAGAGGTTAGACAGGGACAATTCTAATTATAATGTTTTTGCTTAGATGGATATTTATTATTATTAGGGATTTGCTGAAGACATTGCAATGGCAAAAAAATTGCAGTCACATGTTGGGCTTACCGAGTCTTTAAATCTGTATTTAGACTCCACCTCCATGCCAAAGTACTATTTGTAAGGGATAACAGATGCAAATATTTTCTTTCATCTATGTACAAGCATTCCCTTGATACTACTAGAACTGGGTTCTGTGGTCCGTTATCACAAAAATAAAGCTTCCACTCCAGGTGGGTTTGATGATGTCAGTCATTTTCACTCTGATATTATCAGAGATAAAGATAATTAGCTGCATAGCCTTTTTAACTAATCTTATCCGAGGGTGCCGATAATTCTGCATACAGACGTTCAAACATGCAGAGCAACATGACTCTCCTGTATCTTTTAATGTGTGCTAATCTCATTTGCATGTTTGCCTCCAACATGTCTGTGTTTTTCATCGTGTTGCGCTCGCCATGTTTTAAATCAGTCAGGATGAATCTCATCAACGCTCTGTCTGTCTGTGCCCTCAATTAAAGAGCTTCTCAGAGGAGGACTGAGGAGTCTGCAGGGAGACCGTGTGGCTTAAGCAAGAACATTTTCCACCTCGACAAGCACACGCTGTTATACCTGGAGGGATTTTTTCCTTTCATTTTGATGTTTTTTTTTTTGCTTTTTCAAATTTTTTTTTATTATTTAAATGTGTGCACTGTCTCTATATATTCCTCCCATATATGTAAACCTCCCAGAGTGAGTTTATAGTTTATAAAAGATTTAACACCCATAATAAAATACAATACTTAAATATTATTCAATAAATGAGCAGAAAAAGAAATGCAAATGACAGACAAAAACAAGGAAGTAAAATTAAATGAATAACCTTATCAAAAAGAATGTAATAGATAAAATGACAATGCCATAATACTATTTTAGGATTGATCAGATTATAAAAAATGTCATGTATACACACACACACATATTAATAGTCGAGCTCCTGATCGGAGCACCATAGGCATGGGACATGACTTGGATGGTTGGCCAATGTCGGTACCACAGGTCGGAAACCCAATAAGGCTGCCTCATTGCTCAGCTAATGCTGATTGGCTGTTCTGTGCACCTGTGCCCGCTCATGCCCCTGTCACACATTGATAATTTAGCTAGCGTATGCCGACATATGAGAAATTTGGCGAATATGCTGATGCATGTCGAATAAGTTTTGTGTAAGTTAACAGCACGCTACTATAAGTTATAGTACGGCAAGGATGATATGGACATCTGCTCCCCATGGAGTCTTGAGGTGTACTGACCGGTTCGTCATTTGAAGCCCATTTTATATACCAATCCCCCTAAATGCTGCCAATACACCCATAATACGATAGCTTTAAGTTTGAAAGACGTTCAGTACAAATTCAGTGGATATCCGGAACATGGGTCAATACACATTGAAGATAAGTTCGATATATGTTAGCTATAAGTTTTCGATAGCTTCTGGATAAGTCACTAATAAGTTATGTATATGCTGAAAACTGGAATAACATCAATAGGCCAGCGTATGCCAGCGTTTTATAGAAAATTGTCATGTGATGGCATAAGATCTGCAGATGGGGCCTCACTTGTATTATGATGGGCAGCATTAAAAAAAAAAATATATATATATATATATACAGTACAGACCAAAAGTTTGGACACACCTTCTCATTCAATGAGTTTCCTTTCTTTTCA
>JAQMYF010000005.1:19687745-19699096 GCA_030014195.1 Neosilurus mollespiculum | reverse complement strand
GTGTGTGTGTGTGTGTGTGTGTGTGTGTGTATATATATATATATATATATATATATATATATATATATATATATACTATAAAGATAGAATGTTATGTAAAATCAAAGATAAAGTTTAGTTTTGAATATTACATAATTACTATGATATAATAAAAGATAATAAAATATAATAAAAAATAAGAAAAATAAGAAATATATGAAATAATACTCCTATCTTAGAAATGTTTTAAAGTTTTCGGTTTAAATACTTTTCGTGTATCTGCAGATGCAATACCGGCGCTGCGTAGCTTCATACTTATACAAATGTCGTACAGCCATGAGCTTGATTTTGTTGTCACGTCCCTGCTCACGTGCTCACACAGGCAACTCAATATATTTAGTGCTGAGTGCATTTGCACTCTTGCTTTACGTATGTATGTTTCTGTAAATGTGCACATCGAAACGTTTTTGGAGCTCCGTGCTTAAATATTTATTTTATCTGAAGGCCAGGAAATAATAAATGTATTGTTTTCAAGTAATTCAGCAGGTGTTGCTGAAATTTCACTGAATACCTTAATTTATACACATATACTTTATACAGTGGTGCAGTTTTATATCTCTGCAGCATGACCTTACTTACTTTCACTTTGATGTGTGTGTATTTACAGTACTTCATTTATTTGGTGATTTGGAGCTATTCAGGTTAGATCACAGCAGGTCACACTCTGGTTAGTGTTATCATCAGAAAGTGGCTGGTTGTCAGGGGCGACAGGAAGGCCACCTGTTGTGGAGACGAGGGTCGCAGCATCCTCTCCTACCAATCACTCATCAAAAGCATTCATGTTATACAGCCTGTAGATGAATGTATGAAAAGGGAGAGATTTCCCTCTGTCCCCTCCACATTGATCTGTTTTGTGTTTTGTCTCTGAGGGGAGACACTTGTTTTCCAGATCAAGCTGATGATTCTTGTGTCAGATGCTTGTTTTAGAGGGTGTCATCTCAATCACTCCAGCTGGCTTTGTGTGGGTCTGTATGACTGCACAATTAATCATTTCTCGAACAATTGGGGTCATACTTTTTACCTTTAAAACTTAATAGCTGATTTATTTGGCATGTGTTAGCTGAGGGTAGACAAATGACTAATTGATTAGTTACTCCAATGGCCAGTTAAAAGCTCTAGTGTGTCCAATACCATGTTTTGTTTGCCCAAAACCTAATTTGCTAAAATACAGTAGTTAGTGTAATGACTCTAGGCATGTTGATTAGCAGTTATTCACCAAAGACAGGGTGGATGTTTCTAAATAGTCCTCAAGATGGAATAAAATAGGACTTTTAAATTCAGTGGCATTCACTGAGCCTAATGCAAATAATTGTTTTAGTATATACTACATGGGAACAGACGCAAAGATATCACACTTAAACATGATTTTATGGTTTATTTTTTACATTAAAAAAATAATGCCAGAGGCAGGTGAACTCTGCACACAGGTGCATAAAAGTAATGGCATCGCTTTCAAGTGTTTTCAGAGTTTTAGTGTTTAATATCTTCATTTTCATCTTTATCCGCTTGGTCGGGTCACGGGGGCAGCAGCCTAAGCAGTGAGGTCCAGACGTCCGTTTCTCCAGCCATTTCCTCCAGCTCTTCCGGGGGGACACTGAGGCTTTCCCAGACCAGCCGAGAGACATAGTCCCTCCAGCGTGTTCTGGGTCGACCCCGGGGTCTCTTCCCGGTAGGACATGCCCGAAACACCACACTAGGTAGGTGTTCAGGATGCATTTTAATCAGATGCCTGAGCCACCTCAACTGGCTCCTCTCAGCGCGGAGGAGCAGCGGTTCTACTCCAAGCTCCTCCCGGATGACTGAACTTCTCACCTTATCTCTAAGGGAGAGCCCTCGAACCCTGCGAAGGAAGCTCATTTCAGCCACGTGTATCCACAGTCTTGTTCTTTCGGTCACTACCCAAAGCTCATGACCATAGGTGAGGGTTGGAACGTAGATTGACTGGTAAATTGAGAGCTTAGCCTTTAATTCACCACGACGGACTGGTACAAGCTCCACTTTATAGCACAGGCTGCACAGATCCACCTGTCTGTCTCCCGCACCATCCTTCACTCAATGGTGAACAGACCCCGAGATACCTAAACTTCTCCTCTTGGGGCAAGACGTCATTCCAGTCCCAGACTTTTCCGGCTGAGATCCATTGCCTCGGACTTGGAGGTGCTGATTCGTCATCCCGGCTGCTTCGCACTTAGCTGCAATTCATTCCAATGAGAGCTGGAGGTCCCGGCTTGTCGAAGCCAAAAGGACAACATCAACTGCAAAAAGCAGAGACAAGATCCTATGGCCACCAAAACAGAACCCCTCAACGCCTTGGCTGCTTCTAGAAATTCTGTCCATAAATTTATGAACAGAGCCTGTGTCAAAGGACAGCCTTGGCGGACTCCGGAGCCTGACCACTGAGGAGCTTTTTGACTACCTTGGCGACCTCAGCCCCAGCAATGGATGAACCCCCACCTGAACCCCCAGGGTATTCCTCCTCCACAAAGGGCGTGTTGGTGGGATTGAGGAGGTCCTCGAAGTATTCCTTCCACCTCCCGACAACATCCTCAGTAGAGGTGAGCAGCTCCCCACTTTCACTGTAAACAGTATTTGTGAAGTACTGCTTCCCCCTCCTGAGGCGCCGGATGGTGGTCAAGAACCTTTTCGGGAGCACCGATGATCTTCTGGCCACAGCGATGGGCTTCCTCCTAAATAATGGTGGCACAATACATGGTCCATTTGTATTCCATGTCCCCTACCTCCTTTGGGATGCTGTTGTAGCGAAGCCAGAGGCGGGAGTTAAAGGCTCTTTTGACAGTAGACTCTGCCAACCGATCCCAGGAGACCTTGACTACACGCTTGGGTCTCCCAAGTCTGGAGGGCGACCTCCGTCGCTAAAGGAGCAAGCTCACCACTAGGTGGTGATCGGTTGACAGCTCAGCTCCTCTCTTCACCCGAATGTCCAGAACATGTGGCCGCAAATCCGATGACACGACTACAAAGTTGATCATCGAACTGTGGCCTAGGGTGTCCTGGTGCCAAGTGCACTTATGGACACCCTTATGTTCGAACATGGTGTTCGTGATGGACAAACCGTGATGAGCACAGAAATCCAACACCATTTGGGTTCAGATCGCAGAGACAATCCTACCAGTCACACCTGTCCAGGTCATACTTTCATTGCCCACATGGATGTTGCAGTCTCCCAGGACAACGAGGGAGTTCTCAGGGGAAGCGCTCTCTAACACACCCCTTAGGGACTCCAAAAAGGGTGGGTACTCTGAACTCTCATTTGGTGCATAAGCACAAACGGTCAGGAACCGTCCCCCCACCCGAAGGCTGAGAGAAGCTATCCTTTCGTCAACCGGGGTGAACCCCGACATGTGGGCACCGAGACGGGGGGCAACAAGGATGCCCACACCGGCTCGCCACCTCTCCCCATGAGCAACTCCAGAATGGAATAAGGTCCAGCCCCTCTCAAGATGGGTGGTTCCAGATCCTAATCTATGTGTTGAGGTGAGTCCGACTATATCTAGTAGGTATCTCTTAACCTCACACACCAGCTCAGGCTTCTTCCCCACCAGAGAGGTGACATTCCATGTCCCAAGAGCCAGAGTCAGTAGCCGAGGATCGGTCTGGCAGAACCCATGCCTTCGGCTGCCACCCAACTCGAAATGCACCCGACCTCTATAGCCCCTCCCACAGGAGTCTCCCATGTCTCCTTTTTGGGCTGGACCCGGCCACCAGGAGCTTGCCTTGGAGACCCTCCCCCAGACCTGGCTCCAGTATTCTTCGGTCTTCTGAACTACGCTTACTTTGAACCTTCATCTAGGACCTGTTTGCCCCTGACAACATAGCTCCTAGGATCATTACAACATGCAAAGAAGCACAGAACACAAACTCGTTAAACAGATCATTAAACAAACTAGGCAGATGATACAAATGAATGTGTAAATCAGCTAGTCCAAGGTGGTGTAAAGAAAACTAAGTGGTAACCATTCCTTTTACTCCAGAGCGTAGTCAGGAAACACAGGAGAGATTTATTCATTTATTTACTCCAGGGTTGAAACTGCTCCTCTTATAACACCAGTCTCGGACACTTATCAATAGGGATACCTATCAGGAGCTCCACCTATAGGCAGTGCCTAAATGCTATTTAGGAGGTAATCATTAAGTCTGTATATTGAAAGGAAATATTTTTCTACCTCAGTCCAGTTTTTCGACATACAGACATTGCTTGCAGAGGTCTGTTTGCCTGTGAGTGAACATGTTCTCTGGAAATTCAGATGGTTCTATATAAAAACCGTAATTACTCACTGAACCCTTCTCAGGTCAGAATTGGCCCTTGATGTAACAGCGAGATGGAAAAGCAATCGCTCAGATGACGGAACAATGCAGAATGAACTCTGGTGACCTCATGTGCAATCTGAGGACCGTCCACATATTCGTTTTAAAATATGAATCACTCCAGAGTTTTTAGAGAAGAAAAGGTGCTCTAAATGCTCTCGCTTCCTTGGATAACCTTGAAACAGAATGAAAAATAGATATTGGAGAGGAAATACATGGCGTGCCCCAAATCCCCCTAATTGAGAGCAGCTCCCCTGTCATTTGTGTTGCGAATTTTGAACATTGTGTTTTAAAGCATCTTCTCTGCTTAGTCATTCTGGCCATCTGCTTTTTTTTTCTGTCTGTAGGAGGCCCGGAGGAAATTTGGTCAGTGATGATAGACTGTGCATGAGTTTTGTTGGCTTTTCTTCTTTTTTAGTTGCATTTGCGTCATTCGATTTCAGTTGCATTGTTTATTCTTTTGCACGTGGTTGTTTATCCTGCGTGGTTGAATGGTAATCCTCAATGAGAATCATTTGAAGAGGCTTGAAGGTGGGATGATGTTTTTACATAATCCCCCATGTCTCTCTGTCCCTGTCCATCTCTTTCTGTCTCTCTGTATTGGTTTGAAGAGCTCCATTGATTTTTTTATTATTATTTTTTTTTAATCTAGCGAACAATAGCTTGTTCAGCTGTCCAGTTTTGCTTTGATTTAAATAAAATCTATAATTATACACAAAGGGATCTTTTTCACAGTAAATCAATTGGTTCTCTTTTTTAGGGAATCTTTAAGAAGGTGGACTGAGTGAAGCTAATTAGGTATTTTGGCTTGGATTCAATAGTGCAACTGTAGGGCCATTTTTACACTTTATTTCCTCAGAGTGAAATGAAAGGCAAGCCTTACAAACTCCCCTGTTACACATGAGCATATGAGTAGTTTCATCATCTGGTGGTTTTTGGAAACATTTTTTGAAGTTGCAATCAGCTAAAATCTATTTGATAGTTTGCATTAGGCAGTTTGAAAAGGCTGCTGTTTCACTCTTACAGAGTGCGAAATTATGAGAATAGGATGTGAATCCGCCAGTTCATATAAGGCAAGTTAAAGGCAATAATAACAGTATGCAGATATTAAACTGACAAATCAGATATTAACTATTGAGCTTCTGAACAAAATAAAACTAGGCACAAATACAAGTCATACTTGCTTCTGTTTCCATACATCATACAAATATGCACTCGAACATATGACTAAGTCATGTAAGTATATGCAAATTAGTTCTTTCTGGCAAAAAAACGGCCCAAGCAAATTACCCCAAGCTTAAAGTGTACAGAAGTTCTGTTAATACTGATTTTTTTTTTTTTTTGTGACTTGCAAACTGGCATTAAGTGATGCCCACAATACTTTATAAAAGGTAAAGTTCAGAAAGTTGAAAACCAGGAAAGGATGTCTCTCTCCTAAGAGCCCCATGCACTGACCGTAATTCAGTTCAACCACTGCAGCGTGTCCGTCACCATGGGCACAGAATAACACTTCCTCCAGTTAAACAGTGACATTTTAATTTTTTTTTTTTTTTTTTGACAGAGAGATTGTTTACACATTATACAATTATACAAACTCAGATTCTTTCGTAAATTTTTCCCACATTAATTTGATTGATTTGAATACCACATTTTAATGCGTGAATGCCCCGTTAGCAGTATGAAAGCCGAGATGCATGAAGAAATTTCTAAATTACATATTTATCTGTGTTTATAACACACTAGTTATTATATTAAAATTAAAATGCCTCATATGCAGTGTTTAAGTTGAATTTGATGTTTATATAAAAACTTTGTTAGTTAAATCAGTCGGTTAGCCAAAAGGAGATTTTTATGTTATTATTATTTTTGGATGCTAGCATTTTTGCCATTCCTTGTCATAATGGAGCTCAGCTGGAAGTTGATATGGATGTGCATAAAAATAACTTAAATGCGGGGAATGATGAGATAACATCCTGCAGCAACAGAAAAATGTGTGTTTGTGGTTAAGGGAATACACAACTTTGGCTGTGGCACACAATGATACTGCAGAAACATACACGTGCAAAACATGCACCCCATTCCATCCCCAGCACTTAATCTTCATTATCTCAGCTCACACGGAAAGGTTCTTTCACTCATATTCTCCAAAATTACCCATCAGAGTGGAAGAGTGCTTCAGCCCCTCGCTCTGGCTGTATTCTCCGTGACAGGAGTGTCAACGGTTACACAACACACCCATGCTTGTTTCCTGAGCACAAGGAATGTCATCGTCATAATAAAACTCCATTAGGATTTTTCTCCTTGATATCACCAAGGAAGTGGGCAGACTGCAAAGTGCTGACTGTGAGAAAAATACATTAAAGCAGTACCTTGGGGCATTTTAAAGCTAATTTATATCTACAGCCTTTGCAGAGGAAGTGTGATTACCAGCAAGATTTTTATCACTGTTCCCTGTGCAGAGGGAAGAAATGCATGTTTACACCAAGCTCACTTATATTGGAAAATTACTTCTGAAAGGATGAATAATATGGACTTGGTTGTTAATTTACAACTGACAGAAGTATTACGTAAAGTGAAAGTGTTCCCCATGGATATACTTCATAAAGTCATTTACTGAAGGTATTTGGCAAGTGCCTTTTAATACACTTTCCTTTATATTCCATGTAAACGCATTTTCTTTCCATTATTTTGAGCGGACAATTCAAAATTCCCGTCAGTGGTGATTAAAAAAAACATACGCTGTAGAACCAGTTAAATTGTTAAGTGCTGTATGATAATGGGCGGCATGATGACATAGTGATTAGCACGTCTACCTTAGAGCAAGAAGGTCCCTGGGTTTGAGTCCCGGGTCCGTGTGGATTTTCATGTTGTCCCTGTGCTTATGTAAGTTTCCTCTGGGTACTCCGGTTTCTTCCCACAATCCAAAGACATGCACGTTAGGCTAATTGACTGTTCCTGTTTGCCCCCTAGGAGTGAGTGTGAGTGTCAATGGTTGTGTGTGTATGTGTGTGTGTGTGTGTGTGTTGGCCCAGAGATGGTATGTGTACCCTGCCTTCACCTAGTGTCGGCTGAGATGAGCACCAGCTTAGCCGCAACGCTACTAGGATTAAGAGGTTCACCAAATGAGTGAGTGAGTGGATAATCATTTAAGCGTATTTTATTTTTATTGTTAAAAGTGTATCTATAATGCATTATAAATATGTTTCTGGTTGCATTGTACAAAAATGAGCTTTTAAATTAATAATGTATTGTAAATAGTTAAAGTCCCTGTCACATATGTCGCACAACAGGTGTATAACAGGTCCACGACAAAAACAATTATGTAAATTCTTAGGTGGGTGTGTTGTACGACAATCACCTGTTGTGTGATGGAAAATCCGTAGACCTGTGGTATAGAGTTTTGAAAATTAATTCTCAATACCAGTTTCATTTGCTTTTTGTGTCATCTCACATGCTCAGGATCTGAGCATGTGAGATGACCAGGTTTTCTTAGAAGAGTCGTATGTTTAACCTATACTGGACCTCCCATGGGACCTCCTTAAACCTTTAACAGGTGTATTTTCAGTTATGCATGGCTTTTTTTTTCTGTGATTGCAGACGGTGTGCTGGAGGGGAGACAATTGATGAAACCTTCACAAAAACCCTTTCCACTCTTCCTCTGAGCTCCTCCCAGAGCCCTGTCTTCATGGCGATGAGCAGCGACCCCGGCTACGTAGAGCCCGAACTCGTCCTCGACTCCTCCTCCTCCTCCTCATCATCCTCAACACCTCTTTCTGCCATGATGGCTGCCATCACCATCACTGACCCCTCCACAAATGGGCTGAGAAATGGGGCGGGGAATAAAAGGGCCCCGCCTCAAAGGCCACACCTCACTGGAAGGAAGATGTCACTTCAGGAAAGAGGGACATACCTGTCAGCAGGGGGTGGAACTGAGCGCATCTCTCACATTTCACCACGTGCTGCACGACGACCTACTATTGAGTCCAAGCGGGTGTCTATTTCAGACTCACAGGTGAGACTCGGCAGTGTGTGTACAACAGGATATTGCTTTAAATCTGTTGTACTGCTGAATGGTTAATTTAAATAAACATGGGTGCACCTAACACTAGTGATAACACATTACATTTATGAATTATACAATATTCATATGATCTACTCTAATATATAGAGTTAAGCACTGCCTAAAGGTGGAGCTCCTGATAGATATCTCTATTGATCGGTGTCCGAGCCAGGTATGAAAAGAATAGCGTGGCTCCTTTTAAGGATTAAGCAAGAGAGAGTTGAGCCAGCTTGAAATGTGGAGCAAGTTGCACCCACTGGTATTAAATTGTACCAGAACATATTGTTTTTATATGGGCTGTTGTGCCGGAGCTTATTATGAGAACAGTTTGTTCAGGTGCATGTGCCTGTATAAAAATGATTTGTCCAGGTTTGGTCCGATTTGCCGTCTGAACACAGTCGGTGTCAAGTAGGAGGATTTACATGTGTGCAGTAGTGTCCATCCAGGTAATTAGGTTGTTACGCAAGCTTTTGCGGACGATGGATGGTTCTTCTCCATTGGTTTGCATTATCACCATTAACCCAAGAATGTGATTCTCTTACTTCAGTATCTCCACATCATGCATTATGTTTATATTTATGATTTTTTTCTGCCTTTTCTGTACGGGAGCCCTTGAAAGCATGCCTTACGTTCTCGCCCAACATTTTGTTTCTGATCAATGATTTGCCCATGTGGACTTGCCTGTTATCCCCCTAGCTACCGGCTTGCCACTGATTTTAGTGTCAATGTAAACCCAGGATAGTGGGTGCAACTTGCTCTGGTTTCTCTTTTGGAACTTTATCCCGACTATGAAATATGGTGGCGGCTCTGTTATGTTGTGGGGCTGTTTCGCTTTCACTCTGTCTCTTGTCAATTTGTCTTTCTCTCTGCGACTTTCTTTTTCTTTATCAGTTTTCTGTCTCTATGTATCTCTCTCTGTCTCTTTCTCTCTCTCTCTCTCTCACTCTCTCTCTCTCCATCTCTCACTCTGTCAGAGTGGCTGCACAGTGGAAGCATGATCACTGTTCTGGTTTGTTCATTTGTTGCTGTGGTTACTGCAGTCTCTGTCTGATCCTACTTATTTCCGTTCATTATGTCAAGTTTTAAATGGTTTCTTTTCAGTGAGTCATTCACTCCCTTAGACAGGCTGGTCAAGCCATGGACATGCAGTGATGAGTGAAGAGTGTGTCATGAGTTCACCTACTCATGTATTTTGGTTCATGTTAAAATTTATTTACAAATTTATTTATAAAAGCCCATGATCAGTCTCTGTGTAAAATATAGCCATTAAAAACTTTTGTCCCTCTTTGTGTGCTGTGTTGATAGAAAATTTGATGAAGATTTTATTGCATGAGGGACATTTCAGAATGCAAAAGCAATCCAAAGAATATGTAAAAAAATATATTTTCATAGAACTCAATATTTTATACATTACTGTATATTTATATATTTGCTCTGTTGCCATTATTATTATTAATCATTAATGTTATTTATGATTATGATTATTGTTATTTATGATTTATAAAGATAGAATTATTATCATTATTATTATTATGTGGCTACTTAAGAGCAGACACATATTACTATTCACCCTAGAAAAATGGGGCTCTTTATTTTTCTTTTTCTGTTATTATTCTTCTTCTGGCACACTTAATGCAGCCATACCAGAACAGCAAAGTGCACCCGTGCAATGTATATATCAAAACGTGTGGCTTGGCGCTGCGAAGTGTGCTATTACTTTTATTGGTGTTTCCCATTGAAATGAATGGGGAGACGTCGACAAACGATCATGAAACTCACCTCACTTTGACACCTTGCCAAGAAGCCATACTTTCACATAGAAACTTGGTTGAACTTTTAAACCATAGACACCGAAGTCGACATTTCGATGGTCAAAACAGCTTTTTGCCACCTTTTAGAGTTTTCTCTTAATCTTTGATCAAGTGTCATAAGGATTTCTGATTCTGTTTGTGTATTTATAATGGGTGTCTCTCACGTGGAATGTTCTGGGCTAGAGTGTGTGATGCCATCAGCAGAGTGGCACGGAACAGAAGATTATCTTTGAAAAAGTTTTTTTTAACTCTCTCCTACTCCCATAATTTCCTCTCTACACCAATAAATCTTACATCAAAACGGAGGAAAATGTGTGCTGGTTCTGACTGTAACTCACGAGTCAACAGCACTTGTAGAAGTTAAATAGTGAACCTCTGACTTACAGCTGCACCGTGAATTTGTTAGTAGGACTCAATACAAAATAGAGCTTATTAAAGTAATTTAGAGTAATTTTGAGGGTCATTTTAAAATCGTAAGTCTTTAAACACTTTTAACAGTACGGTGAAATAATTTGTATCACAGTGTTCATCAAATTCTTAGCTTTTAAACTCTGTCAACCTCATTGTGATGGGAAATACGATTTCCAAATTAGAAGACCAAAAGCAAGACGTGTGCCTAACACATAACTTCAGTTTAAAAGGCAGTTTAAAACTGTCAGTAACAGCCAGTTTAATCTCCCTGCATGTGCAGGTCATGCTCGCGCACACACACACGCGCACACACACACACACACACACATCAAGCATGCTGGCACTTTAAAGAGCGTCCACTTCCCGCGCTCGCCATCTCTCTCTCTCTCTCACACACACACACACACACACACACTCACACACACACACACACACTCTCACACACGCACACACACACAGAGATACACACACGTGCTAGCTGTATTTCCCTCCTCCCATACTCGTAAAACAGTTAATGCCAGATACTGCAGGAAAGTCAGACACAGAAATTGTTGCACTCTCAAGTGTTTTATTAAACACACAACTAGAAAGAGTTTTCGTTACAGCCACAACTCAATAATAACAGTGTATTCCTCTGTTTTCCGACAAATCAACCCCCCCCCCCCCCAACACCCACACACACACCAACACCCACACACACACCA
>JAQMYF010000005.1:19627670-19650173 GCA_030014195.1 Neosilurus mollespiculum | reverse complement strand
TCTCTCTCTCTCTCTCTCTCTCTCTCTCTCTCTCTCTCTCTCTCTCTCTCTCTCTCTCTCTCTCTCTTGCTCTCTCTTGCTCTCTCTCTCTGCAGTGTTTGAGTTAATGCAGAAAGGGTGAGTACTCTGTGCCTTACCTCCTCTTGTCTCCAGTAATTGTTTTCTTGGTGTTTTTCTCGTTCAATCACTCCATCCCCCCATTTGTGTCTTTCCTCTCGAGCATATATATTATTTCTCATCTCAGTCATTCTGCCTCTTCTTTTCTGCTCTCTTTCTCCAGCCCCACCTATTTTTTTATTTTATGTTTATTGGCATGGACTGTCCTACCAACCTTTACACATTTTGCATATATGAATCTAAAGTCACTGAATTGGTCAGAAGTACTAGGCTAACTAGGATAAATCACTTGTCATTCCCTTAACCTTATTTCAGCGACACTGTATGTTACTTGGGTGTCACATGGGTGTTATTTCAATCTGACATTATTTATTCATTTGCCCAACTGCCTAATCCTACTAGGGTCACTGGACTCTGGGCATCTCTGGGCAAAAAGGGGGGGGGGGGGTTACACCCTGAGAAGCTTTAATACACACAGCCGTTCACATTCATACCTGGAACAGCCAGTTAGCATAATGTGCATATCTCTGGGCTGTGGGAGGAAACCAGAATACTCTGTGGAAACCCATGCAAGCACAGGGAGAACATTCAATTGCCACACAGAAGCTCAGGGACTAGAACCCTTTTTGGACATGCTATCCACTTACGTAGTCGTGCCGCCCCAATCTGACATTACAATGTATACAAACCTTAAACTGGTACCAATTGAAATAAGCCTTGATAATTATTTATGTATCTTTGTCATTTGTAATGGCTTATGTAGGTATCATGGAGCCTGTAAACAGCATTTAAACTCGGGTAGCATGTAAACAGTCTCCTTAAATACATTACGGAAAGCTTAACGATTTTAAAGCCTTTTAAATATCATCCCCATTTTGCAGTATGTGAAATATACCTGCCCTTTTGTCCAAGTTACAGTTTTAAAGGCCAAACAGTATCCCAGTTTGCCGTACAAGTCTATTCTTTTTCAAATGTGACATTTTGTTGTAATTGAAAGCCTTTAACTTCGACTTTACCAGGCTAATCAGCTACACTGTGCTGCAGAGGGAAAGCGTATTGTTCTACCTTGCTTGCCTTTGTGAATTTCACTTTCACACGAGGGTCAAGATTAGTTTTTTTTTGCATAATTGCATAATGGACCATTACCACCACATCTAGCAGAGTGAGTTTGACCTTTGGGCAGCACGAAGCTGAAGGATATGAATGGGATGTTAATTCATGTGAGGTGAGATTTATAAGTCACTTTTATTGAACTTCTTGATTTTGTTTTTTAATTTTTGAAATTAAAGTTCTTTCTTTATGAGGTCCACATTAGATGACACATAATGGCATGTTCCTTCCTGGACATACTGTCACTCTAATGGTCACCCACGATGTACCACACCTTGTACTGGTTCCAGTGTGAGACACTGTAAACAAAGGTTATGCAAGTAAGAAACACTTTTTCACGAAGAAATTAAGGAATGGTGTGGAAACCGTAGCCATCGCCGGGGATGCTTTAGAAGTGATCCATTGTGATAAACTGGGGACAGGAAACTGTGTCTGAGAGTCTGAAAGTGCCACATGTACATGAAATAATTTTATCAAACTATCTGTACAGAAAATCACGAATCTGAGTTTGTAAGATGGTCCTGCTATGGTCTAGCGAGATGTTCAGGGTGTACCCTGGCTTCACCCAGCATCAGATAAGATACACTCCGTGACCCTAGTAGTGTGATTAAGCGGTTTGTTAAATGAGTGAGTGGGTTTGTAAGATATTTTATGCCCCCAGCTTGAGTCATTAGTATGTCGGTCTGTCCATCCATCTCTCCATCAGTCTCTAATTATTTCTATTCCGGGTCAGAACTCGGAAACCATTTGACATTTCTTGATCAAACTTGGCAGTTACTTCTACTGGGCACTGTAGGTGTGCCTTTTAATATTTTGGGATTTTTGCAATTCATATTTTCTGCCACATGAAGGTCGGAGGGATATGTCTTGATGACTCGTTTTCAGATTGTTAGACTGTATAATTTCTAAGTATTTTTTTTGTTGTTGGAAATGATGTTGCTAGCGATGTTTAGTTATTCTTGTATAAATATTATGATTAGCTAGTACGCTAACAAAACACTGAATGAAATAACTAGGAAGGTAGATGTGGATGGAGTCTAGTTTAGTCGCGATCATCTGATTGACCTATTTTTGACCCAGTGTTACTTGTAAACTTACGCTGTACACGTCTTAACACTGGAACTTGAAGTTCAGGGTATATCACAGGCAAAATTACTTGAAAACAAATGCATGGTATTTATTCGAGAGATATCATCGCTCCCTCAACATGACCTAATCAGATTTTGTTCTGTTTCCTCACATCTCGATTGATATACACAACTAAAACCGGTATTAAATCTGATCAGTTCCCTTTGTTTTAGCCGTCTGGCTCTGATTGCTACACCCAGGAGCACCACTGTAATTTTTTTAGGTTTTTTTTTCTAAAGTGCATTAGGAAATCTTACATTTGAGTTTTGACTAAACATTTTTTCACTGTTTGCAATATGTTTCATACTGGAACCAGTACGTCACGCAGTGCATTGTGGGTGAGCCTGAAAGCCACTATTCCTAGTAACGTAATATTTAAAAGTGCAAAAGAGTACATAAAAAGTAACATCTCTAATGAGTAAATTCAGAGTATTTACTAATACAAGTACAAAGCAAGTAAGGTGAATATATTTTAAGTTATGGGTGGAGTAGTGATGCTGGAGTAGTGATTAGCACGCCCACCTCACAACAACTAGATCCAGGGTTCAAGTTATGTGCCCGGGCTGGTCTGCTTTTGTGTGGAGTTTGCATGTTCTCCCTGTACTTGCATGGGTTTCCTCCGGGTACACCGATTTCCTCAGACACAGTTCAGAGACATGCACACGATGCTAATTGGCTATTCCAAATTGCCCCTGGGTGTGAGTCTGACCTTTAAAATCCTTCAACTGACCTTTAAATCCTTTAAAAGCTTTAGTTATTGTTCTTTTCTTCTTGTTACTTTGATAGTTTATTCTTTACATTTTGGACAGTCGTACTAAGCATTTCACTACATATTGTACTGTGTATAATTTGTATGTGACAAATAAAATTTGAAATTGAAAATTGAAGATTGAGTGTGAGTGTGAATAGTTGTATGTGTATCGGCCCTGTGATGATCTGGCAAGCTGTTGAATCTGGCACCCAGAGTCGAATGAGAGAGGCTCCAGCCTCCCCACAACCCTAGTAGAATTAAGTGGAAATTTTATTCTCTGTGCAGGCCAGAACACAATTATTAATGTTCTACTGTTTCAGAAGAGAAATTAAAGGTGTAGTCTGTAATTTTTAAAACACTTCCGTAATAATGAAAAAAATGTGTTTTTTATATGAAGTGGTAATTTTTTTTTTTTTAAATGATTACATCAAGATCAGGAAATAGGCGTACTCACGATTATTTGTTTGTTTGTTTGTTTGGGGCAGCAATGGCTTTATGGTTAGAGCAGCGGGTTTGGGGCCGAAAGGTCGCTGGTCCGCTTCCTCCACTTCTTCTACCTTCATGTGGCTGCCCACTGCTCCTCTGTGTGCGCTCACTGTTGTCACGTGTGTGTGTGTGTGTGTGTGTGTGTGTGTGTGTGTGCATGTGTGTGTGTGCGCAGAGCCAACTTTCCCTTTTGGGACAAAACCCCCCACATGTTAATTTATTGATTTATTGAGAGCATTGATTTTTATTTATTCCTTTAATAATTTGTTTGTTTATTTATTTATTTTTGGATAATGCCTCGGCTGCCGCTGACCTCTCATAGGCCTCCACCCTGTCCGTCCTCTGTCCTTTCCTAACCACTTTTCCTAGACCTGAACAAGAAGGTCATGAGATTAAGGTGACAATAATTTATAGGACGCAAAAGGTCATGGGGAATTTGAATTTGAAAGCGAATATGAAAATATTAGTGATTTTGTATTATTAATAACAAAATGTTTTATTCAAATGCCACCTTGCAAAACACCAAAAAGGTCACCTCATGAAAAAGTTTTATATAATGAGAATTAATTTTCATCTTTTCAGTTTATAGCCTTGAAATTCGTGTTCCATCCAGAGAAAAGCTAATTTAAAGTTAGGATGCATATCAAGTCGAGGGCTGGGACGGCGAATTGGAAGTGAGAGGCGGTATTTTTATTGGTATTGTGATTTCATTTGCAATCATCTTAAGGCTCTAAAATGAACAACTGCTAAAATTTTTAAAAATGAATTACAGCTCTTAATGTGCTAAGACCTTCAGGCTTCAGACCTCTTGAACCCTCATTCATGTTGTTGTCTCTGTATCTTTCACTCTTTCCAGACCAGTGATGGAGGTTCCTGCAGACAATCCTTTAACGGAGGAGCAGGCTCGTCTCTACTTCAGAGATATTGTCCTGGGCATCGAGTACTGTGAGTTATTATGTGGGAATTTCTGTGAGAGACGGACCAATCAAAAACCCAACACGGTGTGCTGTCTGTCTGTAATTAGAAGCTCTGAGAGTTCTGCTGTAAGACTAGAATCTTTTACTGTTTCTCCTGGGAGTTTATTTGTGTAAACACATTTCACATTAACATGGAAGAGCAGTTTATAGGTCTGTGGTATAATGGATAATAACCGGAAACACAATGTTTGGGTCGATGTTTCCGAGATGGTTTGGCCTTTTAGTGTGAGTATATATTTATATACATTTAAATCTCCCTGGTTCATGATGCTCGAGAGCACAGACATACTTACATAAGACATACATACTATTCACAAAAGTCTCCGTTCTATACTTGACTGAAAATAAACCAAAATAATGCAAGATAACGATCATTAAAGCTCTCCTCGATCTACTCTGTAGGGAAGTAGCTCAGTGCTGCTAACAGTTTAGCTTGGAAAGATTTTATGCAGGGAACATGAGAGGGTATTGCCTTAATGAGGCAATTCGCATGTAGTTCAGCGGCAAAGTGATTTGTGTATCGCTTAGCGCTTTCTGTGTGAATGCTGCTCAAGTCAAACGCAACAATAGAGCGAAGTACCAACGTGGGATTTCCTAGGTCCAGTAGAAATCGTGCACTGCACATGCGTATTGCCCCATGTTAAAGCACCCATCATCGAACACTGTGTTTCACTGCTTTTGAGAGTAGAAGTCACTTTTGTACCTTGTGTGGTATCACTTACAGGCAGGGTATCCACAGGCATGATCTTATTACCCATCACATATATAAGGCAGTGTGAGTTCTCTCCTCTCCCTTAAGGCCCAAATGACAAATTTGAATTGGAGCGCTGGAGCATGTTTAGCCTTGATTACAGCGCATCATTTTCATGGCATTGTTGCTCCAGTTGGTCACGTCTAGGCTCAGCAACATTAATGTGGCAATTAAACAAAGTCAGCAGATGACCTGAATGTACTGAATTGAGCAGGTTGTCACATCAGTGGACTTTTTCTTCCCTGATGGCCGGATATAAAATGGGGACTCAACTAATGAACGAGTGGTTCAGGGAGCACGAGGGAAAAGACTTTATAGAGTTGTTCAGTTTTCTCGTCATCTATTCAAGACGTCAATGAACAATGAACCCAACACCGGATGGGAAAAAGTGTTGTGATATTGCTTTAGGTTGTCAAAACATTCCCATGGCAGTTACTGTAATCAAGGCTAAAGGCGGCTTAAAAATATTAGAGTGCACAATTTAAAAAATTTTGCAATCGATTACTTTAAATAAAAAAAGAACGAACATACAGTGGACTTCAGAAAATATTTTACTGGAATTAGATACACATCGATGGTATTGTTACTGGTTGTATCAGTCATCACTTTGGTTTTTGTAATGAAATAATCCAGCGATTCTAAGTTGTGAAGATGTGAATTGTGTAGTCTTGTTTTCAATAGCTTTGGAAAGCAGGCACGTGATCGTTAAGAATGTGGGTTACATTGTTAATGCTGTAGGGGCGGTACGGTGGTGTAGTGGTTAGCACATCCACCTCACAGCAAGAAGGTCCTGGGTTCGAGTCCCGCGCTCAGGCGTTTCTGTGTAGAGTTTGCATATTCTCCCTGTGCTTGCAATGGTTTCCTCCGGGTACTCCGGTTTCCTCCCACAGTCCAAAGACATGCAAATTTGGAAAATTATCTGTTCCCAGTTGCCCCTAGGTGTGGATGTGAGTGTGAGTAGTTGTGTGTGTGTGTGTGTGTGTGTGTGTGTGTGTGTGTTGGCCTTGTGATGGTCTGGCCACCTTCACCCAATGTTGGCTGAGGTAGGCTCCAGCTTCCCCGCGACCCTAGTAGGATTAAGTCAGTCAACGAGTCAGTGAGTGTTTATGCTATCAATCCACGCTTGGGTTTATTTTTTGTTAAATTGGCAGCATTGAATGATTGAAACCATTTTGTTGACATTCCTGTGATGTGCTTATCATTTAATGGAAACTGACCTTAGTTCATTGTACAGGAGCTCCATTGCATTATTATTGTGTTTCGCAGCATGTCTGCATTTTGATAAGCTAAAAACTCGGGAGATGTCCACAGGCTGCCTGTTTGACTCGATTACTCAGCTCTTTCCATCTCTTCTCTCTGTGGGAGGTTTAATGCGTCTCCTGGCCAGGCTTGCACAAAGATCTCATTACTTTCTGCTCTGAGATCAGCTGCTCTTGTCTGCTATCTGCCGAAAGCCCAATGCCCCATTGTACACAGGGTGTTTAAAAGTGTGTGCTCATGTCCCACAGGTGCATGCTGTATATTGATACAAGCCTCCCACTGCTTAATAAATATCGGTTTGTTTTACATTTCCATGTTATGCAAGAAATCGATATCTATTACATGATTTGATCTTATCTCACGCCCCAGCTCTCTATATGGGATTTCTCATGGCTGCTTTTAGGGCAGCTGTGTGAGTGTGTTAGAGGGATCTCAATTTAATGAAGCCCAAACATTGAGGCGATACTGTCATACTGTCTTCATTTGCTCTGTGTGATGCACCCCAGGAAATACAGTGAACATACAGTGAATGAATAGCGCAATGTGTTTTTTTTTTTCAAAAATGGAATATATGTGCTCAGATTGCTTTTTATCGTCTTTATATTTTGTATCTTTTATTCTGTATACTTTCATAACACATTTTTCACTCATAGTTTGGAGCTTGTCAAATATTGATGCACTTAATGCTTCAGAATATTGAGTCCTGCTATAAATTAGCTCTCCTCTTGGTTTAATTTGGAGCTATTTTCGAATGCAAAGCTTTCACTGAAGGGAATAGAAACTTCAGGTGTAGGTGTGAAGCTGTTAGAAGTGTATCACCAGCATTGTTTAGTGTTGCTAGTGCCACATTTGAAAAACATGGGGAATCTTGTAGTTAAAGTGGTATACAGTGAGGGAAAATGTAGGTTGCATGGAATAGTTGATTTTTTTCAATATATTTGCATAAGCAAACATTTCATTCACTTTGTGACAGTACCTGCAAATAAAAGGGATAAATGCAAAATAATTCAACCAAAGCAACAACAGAATTGGAATCAGTTGTTCAAGATTAGGTGCCATTGACTAGAACCTCCTGCAGGCGGAACCTGTCTTACGAATGTCATGTTTTTGTTGCCGTTCGGTTGGTTGTTTGTCTGTTTCTTTGTTGGTTTGTTAGTAACTTTACACAAAAAGTTTCCAGAATTTTTTTTGTGTTATTGTTGTTATTATTGGTGGGGAGAAGTTACACTCCTTTAGATTTTGCTGGTGACCTAGATTAAATTTTGTATCCAGGAATTTTTATAGGATTCTTCAAAACTGTAAGATTTTTATTATATATATATTTTTTGGAGTGTGGTATTCCAGCAGGGCAAGGAAGGGGTGTTGCGTACTTACTGTTATTTCTTTTGTGCTTAGTGGAGGTTTGCACTCTGAGTGTTTCTGGTTTACACTTGACATCTAGGATCTGGTGCTGTCTCTGCTATTAAATTGTGTTCTCATGCCAAGATCTAAAGAACTCTCAGAGGGGGGGCACACATGTAGTGATGAGCGCCAAGCAAACATGTTAAGTCAGTGAAATGAGTGACTATCTATTTATTTAAATTTAGATTGATCTATTTGACCTAATCTTGTAAAGAACTAGCTAGATATTACTTATGGTTTCACTCAGAATCATTTGGAAGTGGGGAAAAATCCAAGAGGGTTACCTAGGCACCAAGAGCTGACAACACTTTCAGTGGCTAAGTGATTTCTTTGACTCAGGAAGTGATTTTCTTGTTGTTCATTAGTGGAGCCGTTTGCTTGTTGCTCATTGATTTCTGTGTGCATGCCCCTTAAGGCCTTTGGAAAAAATGTTGTGGATGTTCATGATTCTGACAAGGGATTTAAAATTTTCTGTAAATCATTTAAAATAATTAAATCCACTGTATAGAAAATCATAGACAACTGCCAATTTCTCCAGGACTGGCTGTCTCAGCAAATTCAGCTTAGTCAAAGCACAGATATCAGTCTTACTGTGTGTACTATACTGTACAGGTTACAAGTTTTAGACTGCTGCCTGAAATTCTTCAGATTTTAAGGGGCTTTGCTCTCTGCAAATCAGCGAGCAACACAAGCAAAATTAAGTTGAAGGACACTCGAATGATCTGCCATCAGCCTATTTTTGATTGCCCTCTTCAGGCATTACTCATCCAAGCAGCACTACTGTGTGCTCATGCGAATGGGTTGTTGACCCCGTCGACCTCTCAAGTGACCCTCAGAAGCATTAAACATGCCCTCTGCAAGGGATATCTCTTCAGCACGTTATGGATCAGTTTGCATTTTTTTTTGTGATGTAAAATATTTATCACACTGCACCCATATTGCATTATGAACAAACATATTTAGTGTATTTTCTCTCTATTTTTCCTTTGTTTCTTAGTGCACTATCAGAAAATCATCCACAGGGACATCAAGCCGTCGAATCTGTTGCTTGGAGATGACGGCCATGTGAAGATTGCGGATTTTGGTGTTAGTAACCAGTTCGAGGGTAACGATGCCTTGCTCTCCAGCACAGCAGGGACACCAGCGTTCATGGCCCCAGAGACTCTGTCTGACAACCGCAAGAGCTTTAGTGGAAAGGTAAACACACTGGCTGTGTATTAATGTTCTTATTACAGCAAAACAATGCCGTCCGCTGTCCTTGGAAAGACCCAAGATCTTTTTTTCCAAAGCAGTATTCACAACTAACATGTACACTGATACTAAAGCCGTATCCACACAGGAAGCGGCAAGTGATACGAGTCTCTGCGTGCAAAATTGTCTATTTCACACAGAAGCGAATCGGTAAGTGTTTTGGGGAACTCAGTGTTTAGCAGCATCTGTAAATCAACGTTATCTTTAAGCTCTGATTGATTGTCGCTTGAATCATGTTGCATGAAAGTTCAGCTTAGTCGAACTCCGCACTGGCCCACTTTGCATCTCTTGAGAAAATTTCACCTCTCAAAGCGCATTTCGCTGCCGTTCACTGACTTTATGGTCGCATGGTCGCTTATTGTTTTCTGGGTGTGCGGCTAAAATACTACAGTCTTCCCTTTAGTTCAATGTGTTTTACAGCATTCCCATCCTTAGAGTCATTAGAATGTACCGTCTAACTGTCTCCACAAGAGACGTCAACCTCGCCCCCACGCATTGACGTCACTTCTGGGGAAAAATCGACTGCTGTCCCTCGCGGTTCAGCCCCCGCTACTAATCCACAGGATAAAGTTACCAGTTTTGTGCTTTTTATGGTCATTTATGTTGTTATAAATAAAGATAATTAAGTTATCTTAAGAGTGCTTTAAAGATTTTTTTTTTTTTAAAGTTTGAATAAAAGTCCACTCTAACTCAAGGATGAACTCATTAGATTTTGGAGTTCATGGGTCAAAGGTCAAGGTCAATGCAGTCTCATTCATTCTGTGTACATACATACATAAGAAAAAAAAAAAAAAAAACAGTTTTCTACCAGGACAGTGTGGTGATGTAGAAGTTAGCATATCTGCCTCATAGCAAGAAGGTCCTGGGTTCGAATCCCAGGTTCAGGAGTTTCTGTGTGGAGTTTGCATGTTCTCCCCGTACTCGCGTGCATTTCGTCCGGTTTCCTCCCACAGTCCAAACTCATGCACATTAGGTTAATTGGCTGTTCCAAATTGCCCCAGGTGTGAGTTTGAATGGTTGCGTGTATGTGTGGGTGGATTTGGGTGTGCGTTGCCCCTGCTATGGTCTGACAAACTGCTGGGTGCTACCCCGCCTTCACCCAATGTTCTCTGAGATGGTTACACATATGATTACACATATACACACCCCACAACGCTACTAGGATTAAGTGGTTCTGCAAATGTTACCAAAATAATACTTAAAATAATATCTAATGAATACATAAAAGCCATCTTTAATGCACTCATCAGTACCGTGTTTAGTAAGTTCAATGTTAAAAAATGAAAGTGTAATAATGTTTTAAAAAAAAATTGCAGCACATTGTTTAAAAGTACATAGTCTGTTTAACACAAGGTGTGAGCTGGGGGCACAGTCCATTTAACATCCTCTCTGCCTGTGGGGAAAAGCTCATGTGGGCCATTCTTGTGAATTCGGTATCTCGAGAACGCTTATATTTATTCTTATAATTATATAATAATTATAATTAATTTGCTTCTTGACCCAGCACTCATCTTACTGTCTGTGTTGTATATCACACAGAGGCATATAACCACCAGGTGGAAGTTGTAGTTATCTTTAGCATGGCAAAAGCAGTTTGAATGTATGTGAACTATATAATGGTCACTACAGTACCGTAAAACCATTATAAAAATGTTCTCGGGGTGGGCTATAAAACTACTGGCCACTAACTTGGACATCATATACAGTAATTATATTGAACAATATGATAATTAATGGAGATTAGTAAATGTTTTAATGAAATATAAAAGAACACCCAAACATACTACACTTCACCGCCAAAACAAAGTTGCACGCTCTAATATTTTCATTGGGGAACATTCAGCTTTGATCACAGCATGTAAACTCCATGGCATTGTTGCTCCAGTTGGTCAGGTCGAGGCTCAGCAACATTAATGTGGCAATAAAATGAAGTCTGCTGATGACCTGAATGTACCGAATGAGCAGGTTATCACATCAATGGACTTACCTCATGACACGGATATAAAATGGGGACTCAAATAATGAAAGGGTGGTTCAGGGAGCATGAGGAATCATTATCACATATGTATTGGCACCCCAGAGTCTCGCCCTTGACCCTATTGAAAGTTTTCGGGATGTGCTGGAGAAGACTTTATGGAGTGGTTCAGTTTTACCCTCATCAATTCAAGACAAGTGAAAAACAAATCCAACCCTGGACGGTAATAAATATTATGTTGCTTAATTTTGCTCAAACAATGCCATGGAGATTATGCGCTGAGATCAAGGCTAAAGGCTCTCCAAGAAAAGATTAGAGTGTGCGTCTTGAAAAGTCCTGTGATTAGCAACTACTAGCATTATCAGTCAGGGGCTTTTCTGTCTGTGCACTAGCCTAGCACTACCAGTTCAGCCAAGCTTTAAGCTAAGAAGTGTATCACTGCACATGCACACTGATGTATAGGAAGAAGTCAATACTGCTTTTGGGCATGCAATGTGCTGATTGCTAGCCATCAAGTGTCTGGATCTGTTCTAGGAAATTCCAGTGGCTAGCTCAGTGTCACGTCTGGCATACTGATATAAACGACCTTATCCAGAGACTTGATGATAAATTCCGTAGTTGATTTATTTGACTACATGTTTGCTTATTGTGTGTGTGTGTGTGTGTGTGTGTGTGTGTGTGTGTGTGTATTAATAAAAATGTATTATTAATCTGCAGTTCAGTGGGTATCATTGTCATCGTTATGCAGGATGATACTTCTTGTGCTGAAAAATAGACTGCAGCCTATGATTAAAAGGTCGCTATGTTTATACACAGGTTCTTACGCATGTCACAGTGACAGCATGACAGCAGTGTAAGCTCACATGATCCACTCTATAGGTTTAAATCTGTAATTCTGGGCATGTCAGTGTCTCCAGTATAGAAGTGGAGAGTTCTTCTATATTATGTAATAGAACTCCATGTTAGAGATTCCCCTTAGCTCGCTGATAATGTTATTATATACAAAACACTGTGAAAGCAATTGAGCGCTGTATTATTCTGTCCTCTCTTGCTATTTCCTGTAGATATAACAAAACTCATCACAGTTAGGGGTGAGAATCTCTGTGTTGAAGATAACAGGATTCACAGAATGTGTATTTAGTGTCAAGATGTATAGTATATGATACGGTACAAAAACTATAAAATGATTGATACTCGTTAGCTTGCCGCAGATCTGATATCGTCTAATTTAGTGCTGATATCATATAATTCAATTCAGGTTTAAATTACTATGATGGCGTTATCCATCATGGGAAAGTCTTTAGGATGCAGGAGGTAACACTTTCGCAATAACATGCCAAGCTGTATTGTTATTTTAAAGAGAGAGAGAGAGAGAGAGAGAGAGAGCAGATGCAGAAGAAATGACTGTTTATAGCAGCCATAAAAATAACTGATGAGAGGAACCAATTTGAATACTGGGTGCATTTGTATATGGCGGTGTTGCATACGGTAGTGCTTTTGTCAAGATTTCCTGCTTCCTCTCTCTCTCTTTCTCTCTCCTTCTCTCTCTCACTCTCTCTTTTCCCTTTCTGTCTTTTTTCTGTGCACACACCCACACGTGCACATGGGTCTCCAAACTGGGAATTTATATTGATTGTTGTGAGTATTGATTTTTGACCACAATATCCTTTTTAAACTTTTTTTTTTTTTTTTTTCAATTTGAACTGTCAGTAGGTTTGTAAATCGATGAGGCCATACCGTAAACTACTGCACCAATTGTTTGCATCAGATCTGTGCATTCCTAATGCAAATGACCGGTTTTATGTGCCACAACTGTAGATATCTATGGAATTGTCTAAACTAGCCATGTGTACATATCTTTTATATCTTTGTTGGCCAGTTTTCTTTGCACGCCTTGCAAAGAGTGATGATAGATGCAAGTGCAGACAAAATGGTGTTTATTTTTATAAACCTGGCATAAGAATCCAAAACACAGTCCAAATCCAATTTCAAGAAACAGGCAGAAGTCAAGCAATTAAATAAACTGCCAAAGACAGTAGCCGAGGATCGGTCCGACAGGGCCTAAGGGGGTTCTAAGGGGGGACTCCGGTAACCCGCATCCGGGCAAGGGAAACTGAGTCCTTGCAGTCATTTTGCTCATAGGTGTCTTCTGAACCGCACTTACTCTGGACCTTCACCTAGGACCTGTTTGCCTTGGGTGACCTTACCAGGACCATAATGCCACCAACAGCATAACTCCCAGGAGCATCAGGACACGCAAACCCCTCCACCCTGATAAGAATGCCATTCGATGTCTCTCGGCTGGTCTGGGAACGCCTCGGTGTCCCCCTGGAAGAGCTGGGGGAAGTGGCTGGGGAGAGGGACGTCTGTCGCGACCCAATCGCGGATTAAGCGGAAGAAGATGACTGAGTGACTGGCCCTGCAATGGTCTGGCAAGCTGTTCAGGGTGTTCCCCGCCTTCGCCCACTGTCAGCTGAGTGTTGCCATGCTACCCTTGTAGGATTAAGCGAGTGAGTCAGATGAATTTAAGCAAGTATGGTGGCAGTGGCATCACAAAAGGTCACTGTTTAATGTATTATGGGCCAATAATTAAATTGCAAGTTTTACCTAAAAAATAAAAATGAAGTGCCTGCAATGTGCCTATTTAATCTGATGTGCTTGAAATGTGGAAAATGCTGTCTCAGGGGGATGTCCAATAAAGCAGAGGGTCAATAAGAACAGCTCAAAATGGATCGAAATCTAATTTCCCTGAAGATGCCTTCAATCTGTCTTCAGTTGGAGGCATTATTGATGTATCCTTGATGCTGCCTATTACCCATAAGTCTGTGTGGCAGCTCCCTCAAGCAGCAAAAAAACCCAAATTAGCAGGTTGAGCATCACAGAAAAGGGAATTTGTATAATAATATAGGGTTGTTTGGGCTTTTAAAACCCTGTGACTGTAACTATACTGTAACCAAATAAATTAATTTGATATGATTTGGCAGACATAAGTTAGCCAACAAGCTAACGTTATGGTTTAATTACACAGCATCCTGAGGCCACATGCTACCACAAATGCTATTTTAAACACTTCAAACAAACATTACTGTAATACAGCTGTATATTACAGTGATGCGAAAAGAAAGCAGCCAACCTCCGTTTCAAATACAACAATAGTGTCTCTAACAAACTAGCAAGGTTTAACTCGTGCTTTCGCCACAATATGCACAACCACTCCCCCACCATAGCTTCTCAAGCAGCTTCTACATTCACAGATATTCACAGATATCCAGGTGACTAGTTTTGCTCTGGTTGGTCCCACCTTTCCACCTGGAGGGCAGTGCAGTAATTGTGCTCTCTGGTATTTATAGCTGTTATATTTAAGTGATAACAGGGACTTCCTTGTTTTCTAGTTAGAATTAAAGTTAGTACAAAATAATAAAATCTGCATGTCATATTTAAACACATTGAATCTGTAATTCCTGGTAAATTATCTTCGTATATGTGCCTAGGCTGCTGGAGGTAAATAATCAACAATGAATGACTCATGCTGCATAATTTCTTCCTGACAATATCAAGATAATTAAACAGGGACATGTGAGTAAAGCTGGAAATAGTTTAGACCTTTTATTTGCTCATTCATTTGCCAAACCGCTTAATCCTGCAAGGCCAGCACCTATCTTAGCCAACTGTGGGTGAAGGCGGGGTACACCCTGAACAGCTCGCCGATCCATCACAGGACTAGCAATCACACAGAACCACTCACACTCGCACTCGTACCAAGGAGCAATTTGGATTAGCCTAGTGTGCATTTCTTTGGCCTGTTGAAGGAAACTGGAGTACCCGGATGAAACCCATACAAGCTCAGGGAGAACATGCAAACTTCACATAGAAATCCTGAGCATTTTTGCTGTAAGGCGGATGTCCTAACCACCATGCCGCCCACCACTGATCTGTAAAAAATGGGGGGGCGGTTACCAAAAGTCCCTCATTAACATACCTTTTCTACCGCACAGTATGGAATCTTGTTTATTTCTACTGAGTACTACTGAGTTCTTGGAACTTTTTCTTTAATTTGTAAATTTATATCGTTAAGTCAAATACTGAGTAAAAGGTAAAACAGGTTATCAAAGTTTACTGTTAACACAAGCATGACACTAACACTAAATGGTTGTCACCACCTGTCATTCCTGTCACGAGTAATATGGAATAGAAACTGGCAGTAGACAATGGTAGAGGTAGTTCTAAATAGATTAATAGCCACACTATCTGATGGAAACTATTCCTTCCAGCAAGAATACCGGCCGGACCATTAGGTCTCAGACACACACACACACACACACACACACACACACACACATATATACATACATCCTTTTACAATCCAACTCCAGCTAAATTGATTTAGCTTTGCCTTCAGAAACTTGGGCAGATAGTCAGTCATTCAGACAGAGCCGTGTGTTCGCAGGATGAAAGGATTCAGGACCAGCTGCTCTGAATGTCGACTGAAAATCCATAGAAAAAATACTGCAGAGAGGAAGAGGGTCTGTTCTTGTGTTTTGCTTTTAATCAGTGCTGTTACTGATACAAAACAATACTCAGTGCACATCATGGGTCCAAATGTGTCAGTGTTTCTGTGAAGGAAAGTTACTCGTATTCAGAATTGATTTATGCACATGTTCTCCATTTATGTAAATATGAATGATAAAAAATGGTTGTTGTCAGGGTTTTTAGTAATGTTTACACCACTGCTGCCTTTACACACAGACACTTACCTCTAAAGGTAAATAATACAAAGTAAGGTCATCTGACATTCAGGGTTTTTTATTCTGTCAGATACACCCGGCCAAAAAAAGTTGCACGCACGAATATGTTGTTGTTCCGCCTTTAGCTGTGCTTACAGCACATAATCATCATGCCATTGATTAAAAAAACTTAAGCAGCATAACATTTATTTCCATCCAGTTTTGGGTTCATTTTTCACCGACGTCTTGAATTGATGAGGGAAAAATTGAACGACTCCATCAAGTCTTCTCCAGCACATCCCGAAAACTTTCAATAAGGTAAAGGTCAGGACTCTGGGCTGCCAATACATATATGAAAATGATATCCGTGCCATCAGGGAAGAAAAAGTCCATTGCTGTAATAACCTGCTCATTCAGTACATTCAGGTCATCAGCTGACATCATTTTATTGCTACATTAATGTTGCTGAACCTCGACCTGACCAACTGGAGTAACAATGCCGTGGAGATTAAATACTGTGAACAAGGCTCAATGCACTCCATGAACATATTAGATAACATATTAGAGTGTGTGACTTTTTGGTATAGAATGCGTCCTCAACGGCTCCCCGGTGTGGTGTTATGGGGATGTCCAACTGGTAAGAGACCCTGGAGTCGACCCAGAACACGCTGGAGAGACTATGTCTCTAAATTGGTCTGGCAGCTCCTCGATGTCCCCCAGAAATGCTGGAAGAAGTGGTTGGCAAGTGGGATGTCTGGACCAAACTGCTACCAGGCTGCCCCTGTGATCCGACCTCGGACCAAGTGGAGGATGATGATGATGATGATAAGGTTTTTTTGGCCGGGCAGTGCATAATGCATTTTATCATAAGCAAGGAAATTGAAGGATGAACTGAACGGGATCACATTATTTATTTATTTATTTAAGTTAAATGATTGGACTGGCACTGAGGAGGTTATATTTTTGTCAGCATTGATTTGTTTGTTTGCTTATATCTCTGTCTGTTATCTCTCTTTATTCAAGAAATTATTAATGGATTTTAATTATTGTTTTTGGTGGAGTACGGCTCAAGTAGCACTCCATTTGATTTTGGTGGTGATCAGCATCACACTTAGTATCCAAGAATAAAAACAATGGTTTTATATTGTGAAAAAGGACAGGATGTGGTATTATGTCAGACCCAGCAGGGGATGCTGTGTACTAATTATTAGCTTTCATGTGAGCTACGCGGAAGGTACTGTGACGCGTCGATTTTCGTTTCACAGAAAATTGTGTGTGTTTGTCTGTCCATGAGTGCACGCTTGGTCCTAGTGGACTGTGGACAGACAAACACAAGAAATGTTTTTAAAACATCTCACGAAAGGACAGAGCAAGCTCTGTGTACTCGCACGTTCTATGAAAATTCTTTCTTAAACTATTTAATCAAAGTCAGAATCAAAACTTTGAATCATCTGCATGACTTTAATCGGTGCCACATGAAAGGTCAGTGAACGGGTGTGTTTGCTCCACCAGACCTTATCTATCTATCTATCTATCTATCTATCTATCTATTTATCTATTTATTTATTTATTTGGGCTTGGCAGGGGTTTGCACTCTCCAAGTGCCATCCTAATTCTAAAAGCAACCCTGTGGTACTGATTTCTCTGAACAGAGATTGTGTAATTTGTGTGTTGTAATTGGCTTTCTGTGTAATGCCAGTGACTCTCGTCTGTTGCAGGCTCTTGATGTATGGGCAATGGGAGTGACACTTTACTGCTTTGTGTTTGGGAAGGTAAGACCTAAAGGAGAAAGTCGATTTTTATAATGCTTAAAAAAAAAAAAAACAGCATGTAGTGGATTGTAGTTGGATTTCAGCCCAGAAGCCTCCTGGTGATTTCATCGTGGATTTATGGTGATAGTTATGCATAAAAACATAACTCTCCCTTTCTCTCTCCCCAGTGTCCTTTTATTGATGAGTACATCCTGGCGCTGCATAACAAAATCAGGAGCAAGCCTGTGGAGTTCCCTGAAACGTGAGTTTCTGTTTGTCATCTCTACCTGTTTGCAATCTATCAGAGAGATAAGGCCTGAGGGACTCTGAGAGAACCATCCATGAATTATAACTGCTCTGAGGTTCGTATTAAAATTGTACAGGGCATCATTAGGGCCTCAGGAATCATTACCTTTCATGTAAGCTGCGCGGAAGGTACTGTGACGCATCGAGCCAAAAGGTTCTTAAATCTTGGCTTTGGGCAGGGGAGAGGTGCATAGACACGAATAAATAACAAAAGCTTTTATTTGTTATAGTGTCATCCTTGTCAGCACGAGCTGGGAAAGAAAGCGAACAGCTGAGAGCCTTTGCCACAAGCGTCCATGTCTCCATTTGTCTCGTCATATAAACCAAGCTTTTTGACATCTCTCAAGCATCAGACAGAGTGTGTTATGAATGTGCGGGTGTTTTTTTTTTTTTTTGGTTTTTTTTTTTGAGACTGGAGACTATCAGGAAGATTGGCAGCTTGAGTGTATGATTCGACAGGTTGTCATCAGCTAATGAAAGCACTTTCTTGAGAGCCTCTTACACCCACACACACACGCACACATTCCCTTACTGTATGCTAATGTAAAGGAACATAGTAATGCGACCCTCCATGTGACATCATTGAAACATACTCTATGTAGGCAATTTTGTTTTGAGTTACTTATAAGGTTCTTAAAGAAGCAAAGGTACATAAAAAAATAAATAAATAAAAGAAATTTATATATATATATATATATATATATATTTTTCCCCCACACATATATATTTTGTTGGAGTGCCTTTATTGATGATTGCAGCACGTAATCACCATGACATTGTTGTTTCAGTTGGTCATGTCAAGGCCCGCAACATTATGTGGCAATAAAATTAATTCAGCTGGTGACCTGAATGTACTGAATGACAAGGTTATCACATTGATAGACTTTTTTCCTTCCTGGTGGCACGTATATATTAAAATGGGATGAGCATGAGGAATCATTTTATCATATGTATTGGCACCACAAAGTCCTGATTTTAACCCTATTGAAAGTCTTTGGGATGGCTGGAGAAGACTTTATGGAGTGGTTCAGGGTTTTTTCTCCATCATCATTTCAAGATGTGGGTGAAAAATGAACCCAACACTGGATGCAAATAAATATTATGATGCTTAAGTTTGTCAAAACAATGCCATGGTGATTATGCTCTGTAATCAAGGCTAATGGTGGTCCAACAAAATATTAGATTGCACAATCCTTTTTTTTAACTCCAGACTAATGCTCGCTCACTCACTCATTTGCTGAAACGTTTAATCTTTACTAGGGTTGCGGGGAGGCTGAAGCCTTTCTCAGCCAACACTCGGTAAAAAAGGTTTTTTTTTTAACCAACCATTGCAGAGTTAACACAGACAACCATTCATAGTCCCACCCACACCTTAGGGAAATTTGGAAGAGCCCATTGGAACTAACGTGTATGTCTTTGTACTGTGGGAGGAAATCGGACTACCTGAAGGAAACCCACTTAAGCACGGCGAGAACATCCAATCTCCACACAGAAAGCCCGAGCTCAGGGCTCGAACCCAGGACCTTCTTGCTGTGAGACTAACCACTACGCCATCGTGCCACGCCTCAGACTTATTTTGAAAAATAATTCCGAAAAATAAAACGGGTAAATAAATTGGATGTGCTGGATCAAGTGCTATTTTAAAAGCTGTCGAATAATGAAAGTTAATTCAAGGCAGAACATTGGTCCTTAGGGTCTGATTATGTAGCTCAAATTATTTTTACGGCACACTGCTGTAACCATTAATCAGAACTATTAGCATCCGTAGGAAAAACTTGTGCACAGAATGTAACTGGAGCAAATCAGGCAATAGCTAAAGAGAAATGACATGGCTGAAAATGCTCATACCCACTGTTTGGGTAATAATTAAGAGTTTTAATCAACCACGGTTGTAAAGAACCTGCCTGAGGAGGATGCCAGTGTGCTTTGCTTCCGTGCAATGAAGAGGAAGATTAGTGAGGCAAATAAATATATATATATATATATATATATATATATATATATATCTGCTAAATGTTACTGCATCCAGGCCTTTTGCATAGAAGAGATAAAATAAAGCATTCTGAGAACAAACATTTAATGTGGGTTTGGTGTAAAAAGAAAATTTGTTATAGAGAAAGGAACTCATCCAAAGTTAAACGTGGAGGAGGATCTGTGATGATTTGCGGCTGTTTTTCCTCATTAAGACATAATAGCATCTGTTCTATGAAGTCCCGGGAGTTAAAAAAAAACTTGTCACAGTCGTCTCTTTTGCTTTTAACTCGAAGAAAAGAGCTCTTTTAAAAAGGTCTTTGAAAAGACTCTTTCACTTGGACAGACCCGCTCACTTGTTTATAATAGCAGATAGTGTTGAGTTGTATTGAAAGCGAAGCCATCTAATGATAGTGCTCTTAGTGATCATTGTTTATTTCCTTCAGGCCGGTTATCAGTGAAGGTCTGAAGAATCTCATCATGAAAATGTTGGACAAGAACCCTGACACCAGGATAACCATTCCTCAGATCAAGGTGAGCTGATACGGGAACAAAATGGCAGATTTTCAGAATGAGGTCATTTCAGTGCTGTTTATCCAGAAGAACATTAGAAGGAAATAACTGGTGTGAGGGGAAAAAAAACAACAATATTTGGATACTTAAAAGAAATTCGTATTCTTTCATAGCTTTATATTTAAGAAAACTTTTAATTTATTTAATTTATTCATTCAGATGTTCACTTGTTTATGTATAATTTGTTATATTTACATCTAAATACACTGCAAAAATTTGCAATCTAATCAAGCTTTAAACTCTTACCTCAAGCAAAAAATTCCTTTTGATCTTGTTTTGGGAATATGTAAGAACTATGTAAGAACAGAATGTGTAAAATTATTTATATATATATATATATATAATGTTTTTCTTGACTATAGTGTGTATCTTCTTAAATCAAGGTAAATGATCTGCCAGTGCAGTAAGATAATTACGCTTAGTAAGATTTCTTAAAATAAGAAAAATATTCTTCTAGCAATATTCTTACCAAGTGTAATTATCTTACTTATTTAACTTGATTTAAAGGATACAAACTATAATCAAGAAAAATATTCTTAAAACATTATTAATAATTTTACACATTTTGTTTTTATCTGTTTTTATACATAGTATATTATTCCCAAAACAAGATCAAAAGGAATTTTTTGGCTGAAGATTTTAAATCTTGATTAGATAGAAAGTGTTTGCAGAGTACTGTAATTATTGCCGTTATCTTGCCTTATATGAACTGGGGGATTGACCTCCAAGTCTTTTAATTTCGTGCACTCACGAGAATAAAATAGTTCTTTCGAAATTGCATCTCGATTGAATCTTCTAAAATGTAAGTAAAAACCACCTGATAATGAAAATATTAATTTTTGTGTTCTATACAACATATGCATGTTTATGTGTAACAGGAGAGTTTGGAACAATATCAACAATATTTTCAATTACCTATAAAGGCGAATCGAAAGACAAACGCCAAAGCCATTTACCATATATGGAATGGGGTGTGGGTGGGCGGCTGGTGTTACATGGGGCACCACGCATGTGTAATGCGCGATTTCGGCAGAATCTAAAAGTCCATGTAGGTACATGTAGGTAACTGCGTGCTGTGGTTGATTAAGGCATGATTTGATGTTAAGGTTAAGGCCGTGAACTCTGTGGCCTGTTTCACTGACTATACAGTATATGCTGTTGTATTGCATTGCAAGCAGTAATTATTTGTATTTGCATCTTTGACTGACATGCAGTGTGAATAAAAATGGATCCCTCCATGCAAACATATGTTTTGTTTGCTTTGTCAGAGAATGTAAACTCTTAAAAAGTTAAAAGCAGCTATTAACTGATCCAAAGTCAGAAGCGTTGTAAACGAATGTAAAAGTAAAGAAGGTGCACTTTATACAGTTCACAGTGTGCGCTGCCATGTTATTGAGTTGACACCACAAATCTTCTGTGGATTTTCCCTGCTGTACATGAAGAATTATATGTTGCAGTGTCCTCTCGAACAAAACAGTGCTGTGTGCTTTGAACACCCGGAATAGGAAGCTGCTTGAACATTACGCTCCATAATGAGCTAGAAAACTGTCAGATTTTAACTGTGAATCAATTTGTCTTGTAATTAGTCAGAAGTAAAGAATCTGGTTCTCTTTTAAACCTTCCATCTGCCATCTTTCTGTGAGTGTGGGTCCAAAGTGAAGTTGCCAAGTTGTGAAATGTTTCACTGAAGCAGAACTCTCTCGAGTAACCCTGAGGACTCATTTCTGGAGCCCTAATTTTTCTCTTTTGTCACATGGGATTTGACTTTTTCTCCCCAAAGCCCTTTAGTATATACTTCTCTTTCAAAACCTTTTGGTATGATCTCTATTTTCTGCGTTTTAATCAGCAAAACCACCCACAAGTGCACGAGGGGGTTATATTTGGCTAATTTACCCCTTTTCAAATTCAAATTCAAATTCAAATTTATTCATCACATACAAATTATACACAGTACAATATGTAGTGAAATGC
>JAQMYF010000005.1:19593094-19627570 GCA_030014195.1 Neosilurus mollespiculum | reverse complement strand
CAGTGCGACTCTACTAGTAAAGTTAGAGTCAGTAAAGTGACTATGTGCAAAAGTGGCAAAAAGTGTCTTTGTACTCACTTTCTTATAACTGGCTAAGTTTCATTGAGAAGTAATTTAGACTTTTTAATTGTATTTGAAACTTTGATTTGAATAGATGAAAGGATGTACTCACACTAGGAACGACTACGTTTTACCATGCCAGGAAGTAATTGTAAGCAAGCATGTTCCCCCTCTCTGACACGTGCTGCCACCTGCATATTTACATACCGCTGTGCATGTGGATTTAGGGGTGACCTAAATCTCTCAGGTGCTATCCACCTCTTGCATGCATGAGCTCACAGATGCCCATGATTGGCTGGTGATCAGTGTAGGTGTAAGGGAGGTGATCGCTGGTAATCGTTATAAATGTAAAGGAGCCAGTAAGCTCTTATGGACCCCTGGCTGCAAGTGGCTGTGTACAGCAACCTAAATTCGAACTTGCAATGTCCATTTTGACAGTCGCACACCATGTTGATGTGCTACTTGGGAGTACTTATTTAGATTTTTTTTATTTTTTTTAGTTTGGTGATATATAGTGCTCTTTTTAGTCCATAGTGCTGCATGCATAATATTGGAAGAGAAATTTGAATTAAAAAGTACACATCACAGATGTCTAATCGGTCCAAGTGAACCAACCCATCAAACAAACCAGAGTTTTGACCTCAAATGCTCTTGGATGTGGTATCGAGTACGCCCTCCGTTGCATTTTGAACCATAGACATAGACTCCTTAGACATTTCTTATACATATATTATATTTTCTGTGCTGTGTGCTGGTTTTTGAGTTGACTTGGTAGGCTGCGGTCCAGTTTACCTCTCAGTAGAAGATTTTCTTGGCTTCTTCCCAATTATTGGTCTGTATTGTGTTTCTGTAGGTGGACTCCTGGGTCACGCAGGATGGCACTGACCCGTTGCCTTTAGAAGAAGAACATTGCTCTGTGGTGGAAGTCACAGAAGAGGACATTCAGAACTCTGTCAAGTTTGTTCCCAGCCTGTCTGCTGTGGTAAGTGATGATATAAATATGTTCAAAAAGCAATACGGTGCAGTTCTATATTGAATACACATTTCATTTTAAATTTGGCATCTTAATTACACATTATGATTTTATGACTGTATAAAATTATTACAGGGTTTATTCAAACACTCTTTTATGGTCAGTTACGGTGTTCAGTGGACTTGTATTTCTTCATACCAGACCGTTGGCGTAGTCTTCATTAGTGGAAGCATAAAAATTGTTTTTAAATCAATAAAACCATTTTTAAAATCAATTTTCTTAAGTAGCCATGTAACAAATAGAATAATGTACACCCCCCTTTCCAGTGATTTCTGGAAGTGCTCCTGAGCCAACGCAGTGATGACAGATTCATGCCTGTTCTCATGGGCATCTGTTCAGTCTTATCCCTTGCACACAGGGATTTTTTTCAGATTCTTGGATACTTTTTATTATATGTTCTTTAGGTGATACAAAGTGTTTGCAATTTTACATTAAGGAACATTAATCTGAAATTTAACAATTTATAGATGCAGTTTTTTACTGAATGGTGAACCTCTGCCCGTATGCTCTTTTAATACCCAATTTTTATACCACTTACTTTTGCTGCCCTGTTTTTTGAGACATGTTGATGCCATTACATTCAAAAAAGCTATTGTTTTTCATGAATTAGCAAATCATTCTCTTGTGTATAAAATATGTGTTCATGACATTTGCAAATCATTCATTCTGTTTTTGTTTACATTTTACACAACGCCCACTTTTTTGGAATTGGGGCAGTACATCAAGCAAGACATCAAGTATTATCACGAAAGGAGTTCCTTTAGGGTTTGAAAGACCTCCCTAATGTGCATCGAGGTCCTGATTCCTTAATCAGGGTTTAAGATGTCTGTACGACAGCTGTATATGTATTTTCTGTAGTATATTTTTACTCAGCACCATCCATCTCTTTATATTTATGAAAAGTCTCAGCATGAAAGGGATTTGGGTGATTCTCAGGGAGGTGAACTAGGGCTGAAGTTACCACTCATGACATGTTATACTTGTGTACAGTTTGGAACACAGCCATGGAGACACTATAACAAATCTGTCCTTATACATTTGGAAATGTTACAATATTCAGTTTTATGTTTTTTCTTCCTTGATTTTTTTGAAAAAGAAGTTTTCCTTTGGTATTTTAGTGATATTTTGTTAGCTTTATGTTCTCTTATGAGCAACAAGTTAAGATTGCCAACAGTTGTTTAAAAACAAAAACAAATTTTGTAACATTCTCTTTTTTATCTATCTTTGTGTTGGTGAATAGATCCTAGTGAAGGCCATGTTGCGAAAGCGCTCTTTTGGGAACCCGTTCGAGTGTCCCAGCAGGAGGGAGGAAAGGTCCATGTCTGCCCCAGGCAGCCTGCTCATGTGAGTTTATCACACTGTACACTTCTGCACTCCGTTTGACTACAGGCCGTGACAGCCACTCAGTACCACATTACTGTTCGAGTGATTTATCAAAGTCAACCTGCAGCATCTTTTTTTACACTGCTAAGGATGGAAAATTTTAGATGTGGATTATATTGTCTAATAGCTCCCATGCTGAAAGAGGGTTTGTGTCTGGTGTGTTTGCTTTTAACAAGCAGCCTTTTTCCAGAATTCCTGAAGATCCCAGTGGATGGCTAATGCGAAAAAGTGTTTGACAAAGTTTTAGTTGACACTGAAAACCGAAGCTACAACTTTTATGTTCTGATCCCTGCATACAGGATACCGACAGAACGTTAAGAAAATGAATGTGGGGTTTGGAACCCAAACCCGGGTTTGTTTATGTAAAACAGGATTTAATAATCTGTCCTGTCTTCCCAATTTTTTTCATACAACAAGGACTTTCACCAAACTTTGGAGACACTACCCTACCCGACTCCCAGAGATGAGTTGATTTTGGAAAGTCAGGGTCAAATATTTCGGAGATGGACAATTCATTCATTTATTAATTTTCTAAGCCGATTAATCCAAATTTAGGGTAATGGGGAGGCTGGCACCCATCTCAGCCATCTCTGGGCGAAGGCGGGGTACACCCTGAACATCTCGCCAGGCCGTTGCAGAGCCAACACACACACACATACAACCATTCACACATACTCTCACACCTAGGGGCAATTTGGAACCACCAATCAGCATGCTGTGCATGTTTTTGGATTGTGGGAGAAAACCGGAGTACCCGGAGGAAACCCACGCAAGCATGCCCTGAGCCCAGGAATCAAACTTTGGACCTTCTTGCTGTGAGGCGAACGTGCTTGCCAATAGAAATGATATATTTTTTTCATATCATTTATCTGTAGCTTCCCATTCACTCTTTTCGACAGTTCTGTAAGCAAGGTCACTCGCTTCAACTGAAAAATCCTTTCCTGTCATTTTCCAAGCTGTTTTGTCTCCTAGGGGGATTTTGAGCACTTCTCTTTATTATTTCAAGAGGTATACAGAAAGGCTATGCTAATAACCACCCATTACTTTAACCTCAAACTGCTAACATGCGTTTCCATAGTAGCATTCATGACATTTACCTCCTGTCTATTCTTCTTTAGCATTTCATGTTGAAAATACAGAGTGCTCTCAGAGTCCTTTGCTGAGTTCATTTCCCCTCACGGTACCCTGCAGAAGCAATCCTGACTCACAGTGTGTCAATTATTTATGTCACTTCTTCTTCTTCTTCTTCTTCTTTTTAGTGGGCTTTTTTTCTAGTCAAGAGTTTTTTAACGAGGCATGGGAGACGCAGGGCAGTGAATGGACGTGTGGTGAGAATAAACTAAATGCATGTCAGGACCACTATATTCCCCGTCTCCCTTATTAAGATCACATCTCACGCTCACTCAAACTTGCCTTATTTCTTTCTCAGACACTGTCTTGACATACCTACCTACTAGTATATACCTAGAGCTAGTATATTCTGACTACATAAGCGATATCACACAAAAGGAAGTGCTGTTGACCCCAGGGCACCAGGTTACAGGCTGAGTTCTGTAGCTCATCAGTGCTGAGTTCTGTAGCTAATCACTGCTGTGCCGGTATTCATGTTAACAGCACAACCTGGAGTGTGAAATTAATATTGCGCAAGGGACATTTTGGACACCACATGAACAACTTTTATGTTTATTTTTACTCTGCTAGCAGAAATGGATCTCATAGGAGCCACATTCAATTTATAGCACATAGACTAGCTGGCTAATTAGCTCATATTAATTTGTACATGCCTACTAATGTGGAGTAATTAGTGTTTTTTTCTTTACGTCTTTATATGACAAGCTTTCATATTTTAAGTGAAGGGTCAAGAGCCTGGAAAGTAGTGTATGCCATGTCTGCTAATGATGTTGCTAATACTACTGTACTAAACCTATTTGAACTAGGAAATGGGTTTAGGTGGATGTAGATGATCGCACTGATTCACACAGTGAAACGTCCCACACTGTTGTCCACTTGGGACGCCACTCAACGTATCCAATTAGTGGACCAGAACTAGCAGGTGGATAAACTGACTATTAAAAACACCCTTGTAGCAGGATACAGTATATAGTCATGTGACTCCCTGTCAGTCCAATTCGATTGTGTATGTAGTTCTTGCCGGTCGCACAGTCGTACAGTGGTTAGCACGTCCGCCTCATAGCAAGAAGGTCCTGGTTTTTTGTTGTTGTTGTTGTTGTTGTTGTTGTGTTTTTTTTTTTTTTTTGTGGGTTTCCTCCAGGTTCTCTGGTTTCTTCTCACATGCACATCAGGCTATTTGGTTGTTCCAGATTGCTCTTAGGTGTGAGTGTGAATGGTTGTGTGTGTTGACCTTGCGGTGGTCTGGTGAGCTGTTCGGGGTGTTTCCCACTTTCGCCCAGTGTAGGCTGAGCTTTCTCATGACCCTAATAGTATTAAGCGGCTTAGCGAGTGAGTGAGTAGTTTTTCCCAAATTACCACACGCTTTAGTTCTGTGTAGAAGTTTTTTCCACTCTCTTTCTCTTTGGTTGTTTTTAAGCCAGAAATGGTGCATTGAATCCGCAGGAATGTCTTTAAAGCAGGAAAAAGCTTCAATTTTCATTTTAAATTAGCAGTCAAAATGCAGTTAGTAAATAAATAACTTTTAGTTTTGTAATCTATCTTAATTTAATTAATTAAATGTATTCTATCTTAATTTATAAAACTGTTAGATTAGCAAATAAATAAAATTGTTGCTGGTGCAAATACCTGATGGTTAGCATTAGCCTGTTAGCGTAAGTAATAAACTAGCCAAGATACATTATTCAGTTTTGCATGCATAGCTGTCGCTGTTGCCATCATAGTATTACAAAAACAAACAAACAAAAAAAAGATAAAAAAGGTATACTGTTTGCAGGATAGTATATCATGCAGGTATTTTTAGCATCTTTGAAGTGTAGCGTTTTTTGTATTGTTCACATACTGCGTCTTCCTACATTTGTTTATTACGAGTGTCTGCTGTTTTGAGCAACATGCTTCTTGCTTATGCTTTTTCCTGCCTCTTGCATCCTCTCATTCTCTTCATCCACCTTTACTACGTGTCTCTTGGCACGGATTGACAGTATAAAAGTACATTCTGCTCCCCCTCTGCTGCACGTAGCTCATTAGAACATTTTACCCAAGCAGAGCAGGTAGACACCACATGGTGTGATTCTCTCCTGTCTGTCAGCTACACTGCAGCTTTTTTCTTACAGTCACATCCTGACATATTATCTGTAACTGTCAAGGTGTGTTTGATTAGTGTGTGGTAATGTGGGCGGTACGGCTGGTAGTTCTGCTGCTTCATAGCTTTGGAGTTCAGGGCATTATTGTAAGCTTATTGACTGTGTGGACTGTTGCATTTTCTTCTTGTGTGTGTCAGTTGCTTCTGGCTTTCCCCTCCTGTTCATAAACACTATGCCGATGGATTGGAGAGAGAGAGACAGAGATGATTTGTAAAGAACTTGCATCTCATCCAGATGTATGTTCACTATTCTATGGACATTTATGGTTTAGCATTTTGCTATATCATCTCCCCAGCATGGGGCGGCATAGTGGTTAGCATGTCTGCCTCACAGCAAGGAGGTCCTGGGTCTGTATGGAGTCTGCATGTTCTCCTCGTGCTTGTGTAGGTTTCCTCCAGTTACTCCGGTTTCCTCCCACAGTCCAAAGACATGCACATTAGGCTTTCAGGCTGTTCCAAATTACCCCGAGGTGTGAGATGGACATGCATACTCTGCATGCATATTTAGGGGCAACCTAACACTTTCTGAGGGTACGCGCTATCCATCTGTTTGTATGCATGAGCTCACAGACAACAATGATTGGCTGATATTCACTTTAAGTGACAGGGAGGTGAGTGTATGCCATCTCGCCCCCCTGTGAGAGTTCTGCCAATTAGTTTCCATGGGCCCCTGGCTGTGGATCTCCAGGTTGATAATCCTACACCTTGCCAATGCGCCACTTGGGAGTTTTGAGTCTTGCAGTAATTTTTCGCTCAGATCTTGTGTTGAGTACAGGTATACAGTGACTATGCATGATGGGTACCTCACTTCTTACCCTGACAGCCATCCTTCTGGAATACAGGAAATCTGGAGTCATTAGACCACATCACCTTTTGTCTTTGGCCAGTCCTCATGCGCCGTAGCAAATTGGAGCTTTTTCCTCTGATTAGCGTCACTAACAAGTGGTTTTCTTATGGGCACACCGCTGTTTCACTCCAGTCCTGTGAGTTCCCTTCGCAGTGCACATATAGAAATCACTGTTCTCAGTGATCATGGTTACTTAAGATTTATCCTGACATGTTGATTTGAAAGGAAGAGCTACTTACTGCATCTGTTTAAATACTTACACAATATGACACGCCCACTTCACTGATTTGCCATCTCGCACACTACAACAGCCTGATTAGAATTAGGATTACGGTTAGAATTGTGGTTAGGGTTTGGGTTAGTATTCAGCTTTGTGTTTTCTACTTCCACCCTATGCTTACACGCCTTCTCTCACGCGGTGTGTTGTGTACTGAAGTAGGTGTGTCATGTAATGTGTGTGTTTTTTATTTTCATTAATTAGCATTAAAAGAATTGTTGCCAGCTGAACCATATTAATCACTGCATTAATTATCAATTCCAAGTCTTTTATGTCTTTGCTTGATTAAACAGTGACAAGTTTTATTCAGGCAGCATATAAAGTTAAATTTTTAAGGATAGGATAATCAGAGTAGGCCTGGCGAGCTGTCCGGGGTGTACTCTGCCCTCGCCCAGAGTCGACTGAGATGGGCGCCAGCCTCCCCGCGACCCTAATTAGGATTAAGTGGTTCAAAAAATGATCTCATACCTGGGGGCAATTTGAAACAGCTAGTTAGCGTACTGTGCATGTTTTTTGGACTGTGGGAGGAAACCGGAGTACTAGGAGGAAACCCACGCAAGAATGGAGAGAACATGCAAACTCCACACAGAGACGCCCCAGAATCAAACCCAGGTCCTTCTTACAGTGAGGCAAACGTGCTAACCACTGCGCCACCGTGCTGACCTCAAAGATCATATATTTATTGAGTTTGTATTCAGTTGCAGGTACATTACCTTTGTACTGCTAAACAGTACGATCCAGCACCAAGATAATACTTAAAAAGGGGGAAAAAAGGATTAACGACATTGTAAAAACACTTATTATCCAGTTCTCCACTTATTAGTGGAGTTTCTCAAGGACATGTTTTTCACATGGGTCCTTGGTGTTTCATGCTGCTGTAACTGCATGAAAAGCTTAGAACCAACAGCTCTCCCTGGTGGTGAAGTCATTTGCAGAAAATGTGTTTCTTTCACTTCTGTCCAATTAAATCACTTTTTATGCAGCCGATTTGCATCTCATTATTAATTGAGTGTCAAAATTACTGAGACCCTGACTGTGGTGCTCTCATTAACCTTTAACACACACTTATCTATTATATGTTCACTTTCATATGTGCAGTGGTAGCTAGGGGCAGCAACATGGTGTAGTGGTTAGTACGTCCGGCTCACAACAAGAAGGTTCTGGTTTCGAGTCCTGGGCTCGGGCATTTCTGTGTGGAGTTAGCAGCTCTGGGTACTCCGGTTTCCTCCCACAGGCCAATGTCATGTACATTAGGCTAACTGGCTGTTCCAAATTGACTAAAGTTGAGAGTGTGTGTGTGTGTGTGTGTGTGTGTGTGTGTGTGTGTGCTGTTCTGCGATGATCTGGCGAGCTCTACACGGTGAACCTCACCTTCACCCAGCGTCAGTCCAGATAAGCACCAACCTCCTTGTGACCCCAGTCAGATTAAGCAGGTCGGCAAATGAGTGGGAGTGAGTGAATACATAGAGCAAGATGGCAGCGCAGGTAGACGCAGCGGCCCAGCGCTCTTCATGTTTTACTGGTTTTCATTGTTCATGCAACAGTTGACAATAAAGATTTCTTATCTTATGAAAGCGCATTTTACATGGTTTTCACATCGGAGTAAAAAGTGCGAATTCTTGGGATATTTTGGACATTTGGATATTTTTACACAACCTACTGAATACTAAATACATTTCCTTAAATTTTTTTTTTTTTTTTTTTTTTTTTTCAGATAAATTAGCAGGTATTTTTTACAAAGTTTTAACTTTAGAGCTTTAGGGGCGGCACAGTGGCATAGCGGTTAGGACGTCTGCCTCACAGTAAGAAGGAGTTTGCATGTTCTCCCCTTTCTTGTGTGGATTTCCTCCAGGTTTCATGGTTTCCTTTCACAATCCAAAAGCTTGCCCAGTAGGTTAATTAACTGGCTGTTGTGCATGGGTGTGTGTGCGTACCCTGTGCTGGATTGGCGGTGTACCCCTTCTCGTAGAATTATGCAGTTTGGAAAATGAATGAATTACTGAATGAATTTTAACACTTTAGAAGAATTCATTCATTCATTTATTTATTTATTTTACAAGACGACCAAAGGACTGTTAAAGAAACTAAATGATTGGCCACGTATCTGTGTTTTGGTTGATGTTAAGTTTCATGCAAAAAGAAAGACACATTTTCACTCCGGTCCTCTAACTGCTCCATTTATATGTTGAAGATTTCAGGCAAATGGGGAAAAGTTCTGTGATTTGAGAGCTTGGACTGTTGTTGGCGATTGATTTGAAAGGTGAAAATGGTGGTTTTAACTTTTTATCTATGTAGCATTTCAATAGAACATAATTATTTTCATCATTATTGCTGCCTTTCATACTGAAACAGTTTCCTACTCAGAGATTTGCATTTTCCCAAATCTCTCGTCACGCAAATAATCACATTGTGCTACAAGGTGCAGGTTCACTTCCTGCCATCCTGTTTGCCCCCCTCCCTCCTGTGAATCTTTCACCTCTGACCCTTTTTGCCTCACTCTGTCTTTCTCCGCTGCAGGGACTCATGGCCGTTTCGTCCCTCTCTTAAACTCCACCCTTCTTTAAGGTAAAGGTTTGTTGTTAGCAGATATTGCTGTTAAATATGGGCTTTGATTTTTGGATGTCCTTGTTGTCCATCCTGTCCACTGTGTGACATTCGCTCCCCAGTTTAACCGTGTGTCCATTACTGTCAGGTGGAAAAATCAGAACTACAGAACATCTTTGTATTTTTCATCTTTCCCCTCACAGAACATGTTGTGTCTGACTGTGATTGTTATTGTCTGGCTCAGAGTAATGTTTGTCTGTGTTCATGACTTCATCTCCTAACTGTCCAAGCTATTCTTTAAACATAAAGGTGGTAAGGGTGTCGGACTAAAAAGGAACAGTGTTTAAGTATTTTACATTAAGGTCGTTTTCACACCTGGGAATTTTTTTCTGGACCCAGGGCCACCTGCCCTGAGAGTTTAGTACGATTGTTGGAGTGTCAAAGCTGTTTCTGAGCACAAGTGTTGGCCATATAGATTATGCAAACTATCTACTCGAAGTACTGTGCACTAAGTATCATGACTGGGTTCGACATGTCACATTTTTAAAGTGATTGCATGAAAAGGGTTGTTATGGTCCACAGTATTTTTATATACACCAATCAGACATCATTTTAAAACCTTTAAGAGATAAGTTGAAGGTCAGTCAGTTCACAAAGTTAATGTGTTGGAAGCAGGAAAAATGGGCAAACGTAAGAATCTGAGTGACTTTGACAAGGTCTGAATTATCTTGGCTGGATGACTGGACCTGTTCTTCTCCAAAACCACTTGCGGGGTGTTCCTGGTGTACAGCGGTTAATACCTACCCAAAGTAATACAAGGCACCGCAATCTCACTGGCCCACAGACAAGGACAGACTTCAAGAAAAGTGAATGCTGGCTATGATCGAAACGTGTCAGAACGCAACGTAGGTGCAGACCAGTCAAAGTGCACATGCTTGACCCCTGTCCACCGCTGAAAGTACCTACAATCAGAATGTGTGTATCAAACCTGGACCATGATACAATGGACGAAGGTGGACCAGTCATCATATGGTCAGCTGGTTGTATGTGGGTTGCTTTTGTAGTGAAGAACAGGATAGAATGTGTATAGAACGCATGTCACTGGATCCAGTGTGATTCATCTGGGTGTGATTTTGACATATACTATCTACCTAAACATTGCTGCAGATTATTTTTCAGTAAGATAATACCCTTTAAAATACTGCAAAAACTATTCGGGGAATGATCTGAGGAAAATTGGTTTCCAAATTTCCCGTCTGTGCTGGGCAAACAAGTCCGAACCATATAGTCATCACTGTGAAACCTACATGAATTAAAGGATGTGCTGTGAACTGCTTGGTGGCAGATACCACAGTATACCCTCAGTGGTCTTCTGGAGTCTATGCCTTGATGAGTTTGAGCTGTTTTGTTGACACAAGTAGGACGTACTCATTGATAGGCAGGTGGTTTTAATGTTATGGCTGATCGGTATGAACACTGTCAAGGCTTTAGAGCATAGTTAATGTAATTACCTCACTGTGTGTGACTAAATAAAACACAGTAATTAGATGAACCTAGTGCCTACCATTTTGCAAAAACCTGCACGCACCAAAGTGACATACGGAGTTGCACAATTGATCCATAGCTCAGAAATAAATATTTAATGTGGAGGCAAACCTGCCTTTATGTGCACCAACAGGTCCTAGAATCAGGACTGAGTGTGATTCTCAAGTGTGAAAACCTCCTGATATCGATAAAATAATAATCATCGTAGTAATTTTCAAAGCAAACCCTCTAATCTCAGTCTGAATTTGTGTCTTTCAGAAAAGGTAGCAGTGGTGAAGCTGGACGAGAGGTGGAGCTTGAGGACCTGCATGAAGATGAACCGCCCTCTTCTGATGATCGCTCATAAGTGAATTCCATTATCAGCCATAAGCTCCACCCTTTATTCATTCCTAATGCGTCGGCAGACTTAAATCTTACTACTTACATCGACACAACTTTCATGACCACTTAATTTACGGTATGCACAGGTGGCGTACTTCTCGACCCTATTTCTAATTCAGTGAAGTGTCTTATTCCAAAGCCTTTTGACACTGGTGGTTTGACCAGATCTACCATGCTTTGTGTTTGACACATCGAGCCTACCAATTTTTTCTGGATACTACTCCTCCCCTCCTGTTGCCACACCCACTGTGCATAGCCACTCCCTCTGCCACCTGCAAGGCACGAAGGAAATCTCTTATGGAGAGAAGTCCGGGATTTGACGGAACATGAAAAGGCATCCTGTATCATTTAATATATTTCGTTTCGAGATGTTTCACAGCAACTGCATTTTTCCTCCTTTCCTCAGCTCTCAGCACATGGCCTACCCACCATCCTTCATGAATCGAGATTAAAACCTTCATTAAATTGTATTTTTGACATACGATAAATAATAGAATGACGGACCTACATCTAAAAATCATTAATACTGTGGATGGCCATCTAGAAGACTCTGAAGGGAAGGCATGAGCAGCATTTTGTACATAAGTAATACAATTTGAATGTTGTCCTGCCTTGTTATGCTTTGCATACTGTAATATTTATTGTACACCTGGCCAGTTTTGGTATACACACACATACAAGTGAGTAAAATTAGAGGGCTATGATGTTGCCACACAAGGACACATTGCTGCATAGGGCTAACATGCAAATGTTGGAGGGCTTCTCTTTTGAAACACACACACAGCACACACACAGCTGCGCATCACTCGTACATTGGATGATGGAGAATGTTGCAGGTCCTCCGTTTTGTCTGTAGTAACCCAGAAAGCATATCATGTGTCACAATGTGCTATTGTCTCCCCGCAGGAGCAGATAGTGTTATCATATACAGACTCTTGTCACTGGCAGTAGCTTATTTGTCAGCAAAGAGTCCCTGACAAGAGATGTGTGACAGTTTGTCTGTCATAAACACGTACAACATGGTCACAAGTCACTAAGTATGTGTTTGTGTAGAAAACAAGAGGATCTGTCTCTGTACATTGTTGTGCAGTCTGAATGCAGTGATTAGCATCCAGCCTGAAACGTCGCTTGTTATTCAACATAACCACTTCCCCTTTGTCCGGGAATACATCCATACAACATTTACACTTGATCAGGAGATGAAATTATTTTAACAGGAACTGCAGGCTGCTGATAAATCAGACCTTTTTAATTGGCTGCCATTTCATTTTTAATGTATTTATTTATTTTGAAGTGAAGAAGCAATAATTTCTTTTCTGATCGAATACATATTGCAGTGATGTCTCTTAATTGTGCCAGTCATAATAACTGCTAATTAATCAGAGCGGTTTTATTATAAACTGTTAGATTTCTGCATAATTGATTAGGAGCAGTCTGTTAATCCCAGGAAATATTATGTGGCATGGTCATTGTCAAGCAGCCAGGAACCTGTTTAAAATGATGATGGAGATGGCTGATCATCCCATTGAAATATCAAGCAGATCAAAGCTATTTGGACACGCATTTATTTATTGGTACCAGAAATAATTTTCCGTAGTTAGTAAAACTGCAGCTTGAGATTCAGTTTGTTATGGGTTTCAAGGTCACCTGAGAAAAAGGCTTAAAGGAAAATCCACCTTGAACAACGATGCATGTTAATCCTTAAAGGCAACCAGCATTTATTTTGAAAAGACAATCTGAGTTTATTATAATTTTACATGACATATTAGCCTGTAGCCCTTGTTTGATAGTCATGCTCACTGAGAGTCGTGCCATTGAGACCTCATTTCTACCTAAGAGCGTGATGCACGTTAGTTCTTTAGTAGTTCAGCTCTTTCACCTCCTCATCTGTTTCTTTTGTCATCCTGATTAGTTTCCAAAGCTTCAGCTTTAGGTAGGCACCGTGGTGTAGTGGTTAGCACGTCTGCCTCATGGCAAGGTGGTCCTGGGTTTCTGTGTGGGGTTTACATGTTCTCCCCGTGCTTGCACTGGTTTCCTTCTATAGTACAAACATAACTGGCTGTTCCAAATTGCCCCTAGATGTGGGTGTGAGTGTCGGTGGTCGTGTATGTTGGTCCTTTGAGGACTGGCGAGCTGTTTAGATTGTTCCCCACTACCCTGATGGGATTAAGTGGTTCGACAAATGACTGAATGAATGCGCTTTGCTAATAAAGTTTGCTAACTTTAATGCTAATCTCACCATCAACACCATTGTGCTAATCATCTAATGAATTGATACCAAGCTAAGGCGTGTTTCCGCTGTTACTCAGCTGTACACACAGCTATATGCACTCTGGAATTTAACTCCAACATTTTCTTTTATTTTATTTTATAATATATACTTTAATTCCTTTTTTTTTTTTAACCTTAAAAATAACTAAAATTAATACTGAAATGATTAAAAGGAACTCAGTAAAACAGGAACTCAAAAATTTTACCAAACTGAACAGACAACACACAGCAACAGATGCCTCACATTCCAGTGTAGATGTTACTTCCAACTGCAGTGTAACTGAAAATGTTTGGCCTACACGTCAGACACTAGTAATTTCTTGGATATTCAGATCGATTGTGAGAGCAGCGATATATACAAAATACAGTAATGACCCAAAAAAACCCCCAAAAAACCGAATTTAACGTTTTGATAAAATGTTTTATTAACTTAATCATTTCAGCTCAAAGAACATCAATTCAAAAATATTATAATATATAATACTCATGTTGATTGAAGGACAGACATGTCATGACTATCATTCAAATAAGCAAATCTCTACAAATACAAAACTTTTTGCAAAATTTTATTATTTTTATTATTATTATTGGTATTATTGTTGTTGTTGTTATTGTTATTATTATTATTATTATTATTATTATTACTGTGTACTCACCAATGTAGGACAATGAGAAATACACAGCAAAGCGAATCACAGAAGACAATAACCATTGACACGGCCTCTATACAAACCATCAGAATGACAAGCAAAATGTGAGCAATAACAATAACAGGAAATTGCCATAGAAACGATCATATAAAAAGTGCTCATCCGAGCAAGATGCTGATTGATGGTATATGAGCTAATTCACCTGCTAAGTCAAGTTTTGTAAAAAACCTCTTTTTCAGGCACCTGCGCATGTCCCACTGATAGCTGCACTTTCAAAACCTGCTAGCTCGTGTTATAAATTGTAGCAGAAGAAGCAAAACTCTGTGAGATAATTTCTATGCCTATAAAACAATCAGATTTTTCATAAAATCTGACCAAATTGACTTAGAAGGTTTTGCAAGTGGACTCATATAGAAGCGGAAACCCTGATGAGTCAAAATGATGCCAACTCGCAGTCGGTTTGATTTCCTGGTCAAATCTTAAGACGGTCTAAGAAAATACAGAAAGGTTAGCTGTAAATTCATATATTTTGACACATCGGCCATAGTGGCCGTCGTAAAAGTACAATCCCTCAGCTGTTCATCTCTCATGGCGCCAATGGCCGATGCGCCGACGTCTTTTCAGTCACACTGCAATTGTAGTGTAATACAACAACCACAGTTAAAATGGTGCATAACCCATACATCCAGAAAACCACTAATAAGAAAAAGCATATTGTTACCATACACGACGTGCACGCGGACTGATTCCTCTGAGACTGTGGATGAAGAGGCACCTCTGATCTCTGTAATTGTGTCAAGAATCGAGCAGTGCAATGTAATAACAAGACAAGACAGACAACTAACACCCAGATGAGAAAAAAACAGGATACAGCACATTGACACCGTAACAGAAGTGAACATATCCACTTCTTGCCCCGGAGCTTGATGAGGACCCTCTGTGGGAGCAGGTATAAATTGTCTCTCTGATGATATATAAAAAGGCCAGGCATGCAATCAAGTGTAATGAACACGCCATACAGAAGAAGAATAAAGTATGAGCACACTGCATCCCGTTGTTCCTTTTATTAATGTGGCGGAAAATCACTTATGAGTTTGAAAGTGGTAACTCCAACGTTTACTGCCACCACTACACTGAATTTCTCATTAATATGATATCGAACACAGCATGAGAAAATCACCTCACCAGCGTTTCCAGAAAAGCATATTCACCGAGTTTGTGCATGGCGTTTTCCTTTAAGCTTTAAGTACATGAATTGGATCGCCTTGCAGTTTTAAGTCCAAACCTTACATGATATTCATACGGGAAAATTTTTTTCATGCAAAAGACCTCCCTCCACATTTCCATTTCTGTTTTTCTTGAGCAAAAACAGAAAATATGAACTGAATAAAAATAATCTTCATAATGAATTTGAAGATCCATGAATGAGAAAATGGAAAGCATTAAAATAAACCTCAACTAGTCTAATGCTTGCCAGTATCGACCATTATTAACCAAGCGAAATTCAAGTTATTTATTATATGCCATTTTTTTAACACTGTCTGAAAAAAGGGAAAAAAATCTGAAAAAAATTAAGTAAACGTTGACGTCTGTGTCTGGTTTTACATGCAGTTTTAATTTGAAACGAGGCCGTGCTTGCTGAACCAAGACGAAGCTTCCATCAAGGACACAACTCTGTTTGCATTCGACACTAGGGATTTATTTCGTCAAGAGGAAGGTTAGATGTAATACTTTACAAATTTTAAGTTCATGTTTTTGTCGTGTTCTTACAGGCCTGTAAAAAAGTTTTTGACCTGTCTAGGGAAATTCCGGACTGCTCGACAGCCAATCAGATCATGCCTACGATAGTTGCTGTGTAATATATTGCAGTACTGCTAGTCCCAATCATAATTATCACGTAATTCACCAATTTACTGCATTAATATTATGGCTCGCACCCTGAATATATGGTGGCATGCCTTATTGTTTATTTATTTATTTATTTTAAAGCCACCAAAAGTTAATTGTGTACACAAATTAACTCGGCAAAAAAAGGACAGGACAATTTGGTATTTTTTTTTATTGTAAAATTATCTACTATGTAAATAAATATAAAAATGGCCCATCATCATTTTCCACTTGATCCGGGGTCAGGTTGCGAGGGCAGCAGCCTAAGCAGTGAGGTTCAGACATTCCTCTCCCTAGCCACTTCCTCCAGCTCTTCCAGGGGGACACCGAGGCGTTCCCAGACCAGCCGAGAGATATAGTCCCTCCAGCGTATTCTGGGTCGACCCCGGGGTCTCTTCCCAGTCGGACATGCCCAAAACACCACACCAGGAGGTGTTCGGGAGGCATTTTTATCAGATGCTCGAGCCACCTCAACTGGCTCCTCTCAACGTGGAGGAGCAGCGGTTCTACTCCGAGCTCCTCCCGGATGGCCGAGCTTCTCACCCTATCTCTGAGGGAGAGCCCCGCCACCCTGCGCTGTTAGGCTATTTTAACCAACCATAAACAATGTCTCTACTCATTGTAACCGTACACCAACCACCTGAAGGTTTATTGACTTGGAAGAGAACCTGCACATTACCCAAAATTACATCTTGCTTTTTTTTCTTTGCTTATGATTCCTAATGGCCACCAATACTAATTTATGTCCAGCTAAACCTGGAAGATATAACCTTTTCAACCCTTTTTGCATTTTTGCTCACTGGATGTCTGATAAAGAGTGTGTGAGTTTCCACGTTACCTTGGCACTCTGAATGGCGTCTTGACTCTCATGTTCCCTAACAGATGGTGTTTTCCCATCGTTACTCATTATCCTGCCTCCTGCGCTGTCTCTCGTGTCTCTCGCGTCTCTCAATTCAACTGGTGTGGACAGATGCTTTTACTTTATATATGCGTGTGTTATTACACCTTTAAGTCATCTCTTGTATATGGAGGTGAAATGAGCACCTACAGGAATGTAATGTGTGTGTGTGTGTGTGTGTGTGAGTTGTAGTAATTACAACACGTATGCACACACTCCAGTGGTTTCTGGATGCATCATGTACATGAGTAAGTGTACAGTAGTCACAAATCTGTAATCAAACACAGCATGTGGGTTTTATAAATGTAATGCACGTGTCCCCTCTTTAACGTCTACTATGCACTTGTATGTCGTTTGTATGTTGTGTACGTGACAGATGGCATGTCCAAGACCTCAGTATAACATTTGAACTTGTTACAAATGCTCTAATTTCAGGTGCAGTGTATTAATATCGGTGATGACTCAAGTATCTTATTAAACATGGTACGACTCAAGGATAATAACTGAACCCCTTTAACACATTCTGTTGTTCGCTATGACACGTAAGAGTGTGTGTCCTACTCTGATGTTTCTTATATTTATATAAATGCTTTATAGTGGAAAGAATAAATAGCGATCTCTGTCATGTAGTCTCTGTTCTGGTTCAGGTCATAGGTTGCATTTGTGCAGTGCCTCAATGACCTCTCTCTCTCTCTCTCTCTCTCTCTCTCTCTATCACCATCAACTGTACATTCTTAGCTTATGAGCCCAGAGGAGACATAATGTGTGTAGTGCATGGGCTCCTCCCAACCTGTACTGAGAGACACTACATTCTTCAAAACCTGCGTAGGGATGCTTTACACTGTACACTGTTTGAATGGAGGAAATGGCGATGCTTTTTTTTTTTAATAGTTTGATAAGCTTTATTCGGCACCTGATCACTTTTTATGTTAGCTACCCTAAGGCTGTGTTCCACTACTGGTTTTGACACACTCTTATTGACTTCCCTTTCTCCTTGTGTATAGAAATTTCCCTTGTGTGTAAACTTTAATTCCCACTGACTTTTATAGAGTTGCTTCAGTACTGTGATACTAATAATAATGCATGTGTTTCTAAAGTGATTCAGAGGTTGCACATGAATTTAATGTGGGGGGAAAAAAGAAAAAAGGCAGTAAAACTAGAGGTCAACTGATGGAATAGACATCAAGTGAAATACCACTTACAAGCTTTGATTCAATATCCAGATACCAGCTGGCATGCTAAGCCCTGACATTTGGTCATCCCCAAATTTTGTACTTTGGTGACATTTTGTAGAGAGCCAAGATTGAATGTCTAAGAGTATAAAAGCGAGCATTTGAGGCAAACCTCACGAATCATAGACATTGCGCTAAAAAGTGATGCAATGAGCAATAACATAAAGTAATTTTATTCTTGTTTTCCATTCAGAGGATGTTCGAATCAGCTTATTAATCCCAGTTCAAACTAACAAATTTAAATCATTTAGCTTGTTGATTTACAAAATCTACTGATCCTGCCTGCAGGAGCTCCGTAGACAACATCATATAAGCAGTTATTAGCTATCTGATTACATGAGGTTTAAACAGGATTTGTTGCACATACGCTGTTACTTTAATGCTGCTTGGTGAGAATTTAAATGAGTAATGAAAGCTACTACAGGACTCTTAACTTGAATTCATTTTGATTTGATAACTTCATCTGCTTTGTCAGTGGTCTTCACGAATAATTGTAATTTGATTATGGATTTCCCAATGGGACATAATGAGAAAGCTGGAGGACACTTATAAGCAATCTTCTGAAACCTAAAATAGGGCCAACCTTGGCCTGCACAGATATACTGGCTTTCATTTCTGTGGAAAATTTTTTGGGCTAATGCCAGTCAAGCAGCATAACAACCCTGCAAACGATGAGCCAACACTGGACCAACGTTGGCAAAGGCGTACTTTTTATTTATTTATTTATTTTACATTTGAATTTTTCTCCCTAATTTAGTCGGATCCAATTCCCACCCATCCACTTTTTGCCTTCCCTATCACACGACCACCACCGACCAGGGAGGGGCGCAAGCAAGAACACGCCCGATCCGTGACATGTGATGCTGCCGCCCGCCTCTTTTCGAACTGCTGCGCATGCGTATTTGGGGGGAGCCTAACACACTCGGAGGGAAAGCGCTATCCGCCCCCTCGTACGAATGAGCTCACAGACGCCCATGATTGGCTGGTGATCACTGTGAGTGACAGGGAAGTGAGCCTATGCCATCCCTCCCTCCCATGAGAGCTCGGCCAATTAGCTCCCATGGACTCCAGGTCACGGATGGCTGTGGCATCAATCCGGATGGCACACTTTTTATAACAGCTTTGGTCCCCATTGGCCCATAGTGTTATGGTGGTGCTCCAACCTTGTCTTAACAGACAGAAATACTGTTGATCTAGTGTTGACAGCCACTTTGGCTAACGTTGACTCAGTGTTGGCTCATATTTTCGTTTGCTACCTGGTTGATGTAAGACTTTTTAAATGTAACTTTTCTGTCAAACCTGTATTCTGATGTCGTCTTTTACATGATAGCCCAGATATCTTCATTACATTACTTTAGCAATTTATCACGAATTCCGGCTAATTAACATAGTATCTGGTTGATATCTCTGGAGATTGTTTCACCTTCATTGTGCTTTCTAACAAGGGCTATGTTTTTCATATTAAATCCCTCATGTGGTAGGTCTAAGAAGACCAGGGTGTGTTGAAAACAGTTCTGAAATGCAGTGCAGGTCTTTTGGATCCAAAGTGTTTATGGTTGTAAATATCTTTTTATTCTTCTGTGTGTATAAGACAAAGTTTCAGATGAATTTATATCTAAATGAACTGCAGTTCCTCATATATATTTGTCTGATTTCTCTTTGCTTGAGTGATTGTCGTTGTTGGTTTTACACGGACGTCTGTATTCCTGTGCATTAATCTGAATGTACTTATTATAATTGTTACCAAAAAAAAAAAAAAAAAAGGCATGGCACAAAAACACTATTGAATGCAACTTACCATGTACATATGTACCAGAATATATAAAGAGGCTATTTTTTGCATGCTTTTTGTACATTTAGACAAATTCAAGGACAATAAAGAGCTCAAAACCAATGTGAATGTTTTTATATACACTCATCTACACTTATATATTTCTTATGAAAAGTTGGAAGGCTGTGTAAACACAGCCTCGGAAGGCGTTCTAATCAGATGCCTGAGCCACCTGAACTGGCTCCTCTCCACGCGGAGGAGCAGCAGTTCTACTCCGTCACCTTCTAAGCCTCGCCACCCTGCGAAGGAAGCTCATTTCAGCCGCTTGCATTCTTCTCGTGATTGTAAGTGAGGGTAGGAATGTACATGTAGATCGACTGGTAAATTGAGAGCTTTTCCTTTTGGGTTATATTATTTAAATGAATGCAAATAATTTAGTTAATTTAAAAAAAAAAAAGAAAAAATCTGCAAAACCAATTTGCAAACAGCTGCCTTCCAGTTGTGGAACAATTTCAGAGTAATGTGTCTTAATGTAAAATTGAGAAGACTTTACATGTCTCATCATCTGCAATATTACGTGCCCTTGATCTTCAGGCCATCAGGCAGCACTGCACTAAAAACAGGCATGACTCTGTCATGAAAATCACTGCATGCGCTCAGGAACACTTCCAAAAATCATTGTCTGTGAACACAGTTCATCATGCCATCCATAAATGCAAAGAGGAAGTCATATGTGAACATGATTCAGAAACGCTGCTCTCTTCTCTGGACCAAAGCTCATTTAAAATTGACTGAGGTGAAGTGGGAACTGTTCTGTGATCAGACGAATCAAAATTTTTGTGTCCTCCAGACTGAAGAGGAGAGGAACCATGCAGCTTGTTAAAGCCTGCATCTCTGTGAACGGTGTTCTAGTGTGAATCAAATATGGGTTAGTGAGATTTTCAAGCCAATGCATGTTTTTATTTAAATTTTACACAGCGCAACTTTTTTTTTTTAGAATTGGGGTTGTATGTACACCAGTTTTCAATGACAGAAGGTCAATCACACTGAACATCTCTGACATAACACATCTCATCACTATTTGTTTGTTTTGGGGTTTTTTTTGCCTGATTTATAAAGGAAGATTTTAGATGTTATAGATGCACTTTTATTCAGCACAGCTTTATTGAAATCATTCATTATTTTATTCATTTGCTGAACCACTTAATCCTACTAAAGTTGCAGTGAGGCTGGAAATGATCTTATCCATCTCTTGGAGAAGGCGGGGTACACCCTGAACAACTTGCCAGTCCATCAAAGGGCCAACTCAAACACAACCATTCAACCAGGGTTATAATAAACCTTTTTTAATACAGGAATCAGCGGCACGGTGGTGAAGTGGTTAGCATGTCCGCTCACAGCAAGAAGGTCATGGATTCGAGTCCCAGGCTCAGGTGTTGCTTCTGCACCTGCCACCAGATTCTGTTCATGGATCATTGTCTGTATGCCAGCTTGAAACTTTGTTGTATTTTCTTTGCTTTAAACATTTGAGTTCTTGTGGACAGAGATATAAGGCTTTATTGTATAGTTATTGTGCAGCATGGTGGGGTAGTGGTTAGCATGTCTGCCTCACAACAAGAAGGTCATGGGTTCATGTCCAGGGCTCAGGTATTTCTGTGTAGAGTTTGCATGATCTCCCTGTGCTTATGGGTTTTCTCCGGCTATTTCGGTTTCCTCCCACGGTCCTGAGACATGCACAGTTGGCTCATTGGCTGTTCCAAATTGTCCCTAGGTGTGAGTGAGCGACAATGGTTGTGTCTGTTGCCCTGCGATTGTAAGCTCCAGCCTTCCCGTGACCTTAATAGGAGTAAGCGGTTCGGCAGATGAGTGAGTGGGTGATACAGTAGTGTTCCTGAACACTGGTAGAATTATCAGGTGCCTAATTCTTTGTAATTGACAGTAAATACAATCGTTTAAGTTTTGTGACATAAAAGCTTAAGAACAGACAAGTGAAGACAGTTGTGTAACCTCTAGAGAGGACATCAGAGAGGCTGGTGAAGTGATTATACGTACTATAACTAGGAATAAAAATGATGAGAGGAATTACCTTGAACTGTGGACATCCCACTACATATCCCATAAAATAAAAAATACACATCAATCATTTAAAAAAAATTTAATCTGTCATTGTTTCACAAAAAGTAGCATTGTAATTGTTGAGGAATAAAGCATTTTGCGACGTGTTATTGGAAATCAACTTTGGTGTGGTGAAGTTTCATTCAGCAGCTTTAGTCTGGGTTCTTGTCTTAATATCAGCTGTAACGTGTATGTTGTGTACAAACATTTTATCTATTTGGGTCATTCTCTGAAACTTGATGAACACATTGTGGACCTAATATATTCCAAAAAGTGTAAAGAATTTGTTAATTTTTTTAACCGCTTAATCCTAATTAGGGTCACAGGGAGGCTGGCGCCCATCTCAGCCGAATCTGGGCGAGGGATGAGTACACCGTAGACAGCTCGCCAGGCCATCGCAGGGCAGAGACACACTGATGGCAATCCAGCCCACTCTTTTACAAAAGTCAGTATAAAGAATTAAAAGAGTAATTCCTACCAAAAATGTACCACAGGGACACATGCAACATGTCAGACAAAATAATTCAGATACATCCAGCGGTGAGGGGGGGTGTGTGTGTGTGTGTGTGTGTGTGTATATATATATATATATATGTATATATAGTTTTTTTGGGGGTTTTTTTGCAAAATTGATTGCAATGTGTGGACAAAAATTGTGACTTTTTTTTTGTTATGTTTCACGGCATGCTATCACTGAAGTAGCAACTCAAAGTGCAAACAGTAGGGCTTGCACTAAAGATCTTGCAATAAAATTTATATCCAAAGTAGAAATTCCTGTTTTTCTTACTTTGTGGGCTGAGAATCGCACATCAACTTGTGGTTCCACATGTATCCAGTGGTATCCGCGCCAGTTACATACAGAACCGACCCATTTTCACTGTACAATTAAGTTCCTCTTAAAGTGTATTTATTTCAGAAGTAGTCAAGCCGTAATTAATTCATTCACCAAAAACAAATGGTATGAATTTGGTGTCCATACGTGAATGAATACGAATATGAATTTGGTGTTAAATGGGTTTATTCCAGTTTTTACTAGTAAAAGTGCAGTTATGTGCATGAAGTAGTTCTCTCACTGTCGTTGTTACAATGGTTCATGAATTTATTCAATATAGAGGGACATAAGCAGAACTCAGTTGAAATTTGGGGATTCTTAATGTCATACTTTATGGTACCAGTTTCAGAGAAAATTACCCATTTTAAAGGAGCAGTGTCATGGCTGTAGGATGAAAATGGACCTATAAACATAAATAGGATTATCAAAAAAGATAATCATTTATATAGAAGGAATTTGATTTGTACAACAAATTTGCCAGAAGTTTGCAAAATAATTTTAAAAAGTTCAAAGTTTTTGTTGCGATCCATTTCCATCCGCTTCAAGTTTGAAAATGTTTGATTTGCAAGTTGCAAGGCATTTTAACAAGCAGGGACTAGTGTTTTGAACATTAATTGCACATTTATACAACTTTTAGTGGCATGAATTTAGGTAAAAATCATGACACAGCTCCTTTAAGTACAATGGATTTAAAATGACACTGCATTTGTAATGTTTGACATGGTTCCAGTGTTTCCAGGATAGAGCCCAGGTTCAGTGGATACCCTCACCAGGGTAAAGCTGTACATGAAAGTGAGTGAGTGTGAAATGTATTTTTAAATAAGAAAGGTAACAATGAAAAAACATCTCTTGTAATGTAGATAGCTAAAAGTCTATAAAATAGAAATTACCTTTCTCATTGAATTCAACTCAAAAAAAAAAAAAATAGGGCAAAAGAGTTCTTCAGTGCACTACAGCATGATCATCAAGTCCAAAACTACTGACAGTAAAACTTCACTTATTCATTCATTCATTTTCTGAACCGCTTAATCCTAACTAAGGATCGTGGGGAGGCTGGCGCCCATCTCAGCCGACTCTGGGGGAGGGCAGAGTACACCCTGGACAGCTCGCCAGGCCATCGCAGTTTACATAATTTTGTATTTATTATTTACAGTCCATGCTCTACATGTCGTGTGTGTGTGTGTGTGTGTGTGTGTGTGTGTGTCATTAGCAGGTCTCTAAGGCCGATCAGGTATTCCTCTTGGTCCTGTGTTGTGAGTTCATGGTATGTGTACAGTATTTGTTTCCGAATCCCAGTGCAGATTAGCTGTAGTCAGATGCCTCGTTTTATTTTGGTTGTGTTGCCTCCTGTGCCAAGAGAAAAACAAAATTACTGTGACAATAATGAAATGTGAAATTAGCTTGATTTGTAGCCGTCAAGTCATTTGAATAATATGTGTGTTACCTTTCCTTGGTCCATCTCCACTGATTCGGGTACCTGTGGAGCAGAAGAAATTAGCTTTTATTTTCAGAAGCACATAGTGTAGTCATTTTGAAATCAGCTTGTGCTCAATAACAAGAGCGGAGTGTGATGTTGCACAGAGCAGACACTGGAGGATTAAAACACACTGACAAGAATTTGCATTTGATGCAATTTCATGTTCTTGTTTTCTGAGAAAAAAAAAGATCATTACATGAATGGGCAAAACATAATTACTATTATTACATCTTTCTCTCTCTCTCTCTCTCTCTCTCTCTCTCTCTCTCCTCTGTAGAGTTAACCTGAGTTCTGATGGTTAAGTTGATCCCTTACTATTTGTCACTCTTTAAGAACGATGGGTTCTGTCAGTGCACTGTTGCTACGGTAACTGTTGCTTGGGGGTTTCCAAGGAAGCCTCTGCATTACATGTCTTAGGGGCTAAATAAAGTAATTCTGTCACACACACACACACGCACTTATCACAACTCTCAGTGTAGAGGGTCACATTTTAGATGTTATTTCTTAAGTAATGCATAAATGGAGTGGTTATTTGGCAACATTAATAGGTTATTAATTAGAATCTTTATCAATTAGGGTTCTCATATTCTTTTTTTTATAGGTGTCTATTATTGTTTAAGATACTTGTTGCTATTGTTAATAAAAAAATGAGCAAGACATGACTGTTGATTCAAATAAGAGAAAAATACTGCATCATACTGTACGTTACTCCTAAGCTGATGTAAGTGGCCTTAGTAGATACTCTTATCAAACATCATAAAAACTTTAGGCATTAAAGAAGACAGAATGTCAGAAGCAGTCCATCAGTAGAGACAGAGTAAATCCCCACGGCCACACTTCAAAATCAAGTGTAAAGAATTCCCATAACAGTGGAAGGTAGGGTGTCCATACACAGTGCTCACTCATTCATTTGCCGAAACACTTAACCCTTACTATGGCCACTGGGAGGCTGGAGCCTATTTCAGCTGACACTGGGCGAAGGCGAGGTACACTCTGAACACCTTGCCAGACCATCGCCTAGCTAACACACCCACTCACAACGATTCACACTTACACTTTCCTAGGGGCAATTTGTTACAGCCAATTAGCCTGATGTGCATGTCTTTGGACTGTTGGAAAAAACTGGAGTACCCAAAAAAAAAACCCACAAAAGCATGGAGATAACATGCAAATTCAACATAGAAAAGCCCCCGCCAAGCATGGGACTTGAACCCAGGACTTTCTTGCTGTGAGGTGGATGTGCTATCAACTGCACCGCCATGCCGCCCTGGTGAGTAATTGAACAAATTACTGAAATGTAAAACATGTTTAGCATCGTTTTACATTGTTAGCATTGTCCTTTTAATTGCACTTTTTAACGATTAGATAACTCACTCAATCACTTGTTTCCTGTACCTCTGGGTTCACAGGGAGGCTGAAGCCTATTTCAGCCAACACTGGGCGAAGATGAAGTACACCCTGAACAGCTCGCCAGAAACTTGCAGGGCCAACACACACACACAACCATTCATATTCACACCTAGGGGCAATTTGGAACATTCAGTTAACCTAATGTGCATGCACGTGGAGAACATGCAAACTCCATCGAACCTGGGACCTTCTTGCTGTGAGGAGGATGTGCTAACCACTACGCTCCGTTTGAGAACCGATTATACTAATTGTTGCAGTTTTTCAAAGGGAATTTTTAGCCATTCTTGCTTAATACAAGACCTGAGCTGATCACCTTTACATTGTTCTCTGGTATGCATGTCCTTGGACTTATCTTGGATGGATCAAGCTCATCTATGTGAAATGGGAATGTGATGAGCTTGATCCATCTGAGATAAGTCCAAGGACATGCATACCAGAGAACTCTGGTTGTATGTGCATTGAATTAATACATGCAGTATGCATAATTCTAGGTTTATGGTTGCATTTATGTTTGCAGTATCAGACTTTTAAGCGACACAAGTCTTCAGAAATACTCCCAAGATCATGTGACTACATTTCTGTGGCACCATGCAAGAACCAGACAACTCACAAAATGTTCATTTTGAGAAAAAACAAGATGAGTTTTTGCTTTTTTCTAAAATTAAATTAGATTTTTTTTTAAAAATCAACAAACATTGTGCAACATTAATACAAAATAAAATTTGTCCTAATCTGAGATTTTTATACCAAACCTATAACGACCTCAGAAACACGGAAATGATTTCCATGCATGAACCAAATAACCAGCATTACAGTTTTCAAACAATTAGTTCTGATGAGAAAATTATTTTTTTTAATGCAAAATCTCTTGTTCGAATTGCATACAGATATCAATTTAATACAACACAAATGATACATTTAGAAATGTCCCTTTTAAAGTGCCAGTTTTGACTAACAATGGATAACTGACAACACATCCTTTCATGCAGTGACTGATCCTTTGATGGAGGCTACTTGATACCTCATGATAACTCACCTGCTTCTAGTTGCTTTAGGAGTGTAATTGAACCACTTTGTTTTCTTAAATAAGTATAGCAGCCATTTCATCCCCTTGTCTGTCGTGGAATTCCAACGCAAGCACACCTCATTTTACTTAATGAGGTACTTATAGAGTACCTCAACCAAATCTTATTCAATCAGTAAAAGCATAAAACCCACAGATGTGGTCATTACTATCCTCTTGCAGTAGAACCATCAAACCAGTTTGGATGGCAAAAACAGCACTAGTACTACCCTATATTTAATTGAAATTCCAAAAAGTGTTCATGAAGGACTCAACTCTGGCTTTACTGGCAGAACAATACAGTGAGCTTCAGGTTGCTTCCATCCTCAAACTGTCAAAGGTGCCAGTTCATAAGAACAAAGTCAACAGCAGAGATTGGGGGACAACAAACTTACATACTGGCAGAGGGCCAGAATGACTCTCCACTGACCAGGACGATCATTTAACTCCTTCGAATGTCACTTAACAACCATCGGTTGGCATCAAGTAACCTACAACAAGAATGGCAAATGGCAGCTATGGTTAAGTGCAGTGCAAGGACTGTTCGAAAGAGGTTCCTCTGGGTGGAGTTGATGTCATGCAAAGCTAGAAATAAGGCTTTCGTCAATGTGAAGCAAAGAAGAGCCAGACCGAAGCTTGCTAAAGACCATAAGGATTAGACCATAGAGGACAAGGGTAAAGTCGCTATCTCTGATGAGTGCAAATTTTAGCTTTACCCCTCACCTGGTTCTCTAATGGGTAGACAGAGACTAGTGTCTTGTACCCACTCTGAAATTTGATTAATGATGGCTGCTGATCTGGGAATGCTTCAGCAAGGCTTTGTTTGTGAAGCAGGCATGAATCAAGCCATGTACAAGATTACCCTGAAAGAATACTTGACAATGTTCCCTAACACTCAGGACTGGGATTTCCAGCAGGATAATGCTCCATGCTACACAGCCAGGTCAATCAAGGTGTAGCTGAAGGACCAGAAGATTAAGACCCTGTCATGGCCAGACTGATCTCTAGACCTGAACCCTAGTGAAAACCTCTGGAATGAGATCAAAAGGAAGATGGATGGTGCTTAACCATCAAACAAAGCTGAACAGATTTAATTTTTGCACCAGGACTGGCATAAATTCACCTAAGAGCAACATGAAAGACATGAATGTAAGTGAAATTTGGAGGAAATCTTCTCAGTTATGGGGTAATAGGTTTGATTATGGGTACAATGTTTTCCTAGTGCTGTGTATGTGAGAGTGGTCGGCAAAAGTATTCACCCCCTTGGCATTTTTCCTATTTTGTTGCCTTAAACCCTGGAATAAAACTGGATATTTGGGTGGGTGGGAGGGGGGGGGGGGTAATCTGACCAGAGGACCTCCTTCCATATGTTTGAGGAATCTCCCACATGCCTTTTATATACTCTGAACATACGGTCTTATTTTTTTTCTGTAAGCATTGGCTTTTTTTGGCCACCCTTCCATGTACCCAGCTCTGTGGAGTGTGGACAGATACAACAGTCCCCATTGTGGATCTTTCCAGGTCGTTCAGGGTTACCTTTGGTCTCTTTGTTGCCTTCCTGAATAATTCACTCCTTGCCTGGCCTGTGAGTTTCGTTGGACAGCCATCTGGAGGCAGGTTTGCTGAATTGCCATGTTCGTTCCATTTCGTGATGATGGATTTAATGGTGCTCCATGTGATTCTCAAGGTTTTGGATATTTTTTTAAAACCCAGTCCAACCCAATGTATGTAAATGGGGTATTTGTTTATACTGATCAGCTCCGTACGCAGCAAGTTACAATGCACTGTGTGTTCTGACACCTTTGTTTCACATTAACAGTTTCAGCAGTTTGTATTACATTAGCTCCTCTGTGGGATCAAATCAAATGTATTCTTCATTCTTCAAATGTATTCTTCAGTCTTCACTTGCCATGCTCATCAATAAGCCTTGGACACCCATGACACTCTTGGCAGTTCACTGGTTGTCCTTCCTTGGACCACAGTTGGTAGGAACTTTAGCATTCACAGTGTGGCCCCTGAAGTCACTCTGATCCATATGCCCCTTTATTTTTAACATTATCAACTTCCACTTATTCTTCAAGGGTGAGGTGGATGTTATAGCTTCATCATTTGTGTGAGGTGTGCTACAGCAGGACTGAAACTGAAAACCACATTTTATAGTAAATGAAGGCAGAGTGCCATCCAGTGGACATTTGAGGAAAGGCACTTACCTTCACTCCTACTATGGACACAATTACTAAGTCACACACTTTATTGTGTATAATTAAATATACACATTGTAAAATAAATAATCAAAAATACAGTAGTGGCTCAGTGGTTAAGGCTCTGGGGTACTGATCAGAAGGTCAGCGATTCAAGCCCCAGTACCACCAAGCTGCCGCTGTCGGGCCCTCGAGCAAGACCCTTAACCATCAACTGATTAGTGCTAATAAGATAAAAATGTAAGTTGCTTTGAGTAAGGGTGGCTGCCAAATGCCTTAAATGAAATGAAATTTGGTGAAATGTTTAAAGTGGCTGGACATTACATTCATGTAATTCTGGCAAGTGCAGACAACTGCAGAGATGGATCACATACAATAAGTGATATTAAAACGGGGTTACGGGGAGGCTGGTGCCCATCTCAGCCGGCTCTGGGTGAGAGCGGGGTCGCCAGACCATTGCGGGGCCAACACACACAACCATTCACACTCACACCTAGGTGCAATTTGGAAGAGCCAATCAGCCTACTGTGCATGTTTTTGGACTGTGGAAGGAAACCTGAGTACCCAGAGGAAACGGGGGAAAGCATTAAACTTTTCTGTTTATAGCCAAATATGCACCTTCAGGAAAAGGCACCCAGGTTTAGGGTTTAATAAAATCTGTCACTGAGTGAAATCTAGGAAGCCTATGGATCGGGTGGCAGTAAATTCTTGAGTTTCTTAAGATTCATAGGATGCAATTTACCTCACCAGCTTGAAGAATATTTACCTGTTCCTCTGGTAGTGTGGATTTAAATTTCAGGGTTTTATAGAAATCTTTCTTTGGCACTAGGTACAGAAGAACCAGATCACACACAACGGTGGCCTGAAAATAGGAAGCAAGAGCATCAGAGTCATGCACATTCCCCAACAGTTGTCTTATTTCTCACTGTTTATTTCTGTTTAATATCTTATCACAGGTAGCCTAATAGTTCTTCCTATAACACAGTTATACATCACTCTTTCTTAATGCATGTTGAATCTGTTCATTCAGAAAAAAATACCATCAGCATGCAGTTAATAAGGAGCAGTCAAAATGTGTCTGACGTTTGGTTTATAAACATTAGGAGGTGTAGATGAAGTATGTGCTGGGATTAAGGATTGTCTCCGGTCAAGATGACTGTCCATGAGACTCACCACTCCAAATATTCCCACTCCGGATCCTATGGCTGTTAGTGTTGGGATGATGTCGAATTTTCTTGCCTAAAAAGAAAGAACTTTTACAGTGACAGTTGTAGATTAAAAATGGTCCAGAACGTGAGTGTTTGATCTTACCTGTCCTTGTACGATGATTTCAATATGTATGCCAAACACCTTCATGAGTGTTCTCTTTTCAATATTGTCCTCTGTGTAATATTTTGCCGTTCTGAAACATCGGAACATCGGGTTTCACAGAAAACATGAATATGCATGTCAGCAACACAGCAGGCTCATCACTCACTCACTCATTTGCCAAACCGCATCTTAGCCGACACCAGGTGGAGGTGGGGGTACACCCTAAACACCTCGTCAGACAATTGCAGTGCCAAAACCCAACCATTTACACTTACACTCATACCTAGGGGCAATTTGGAACACAATTTGGATGTTGTCAAGAATTACAAATGTATAGTATTATGTAATAAGTAATGACATGATTTCTTTACTAACCATCTGTACAACTTCTGTAGGTTTTGCAGATTTAAACTGATAACAGGTTACAGTCTGAAAAAAAGCTTAAAGCTTGAGACAAGTAATAACATTCAAAATGTTTTTTATTGCCACTGATAAATAAATAGTAGCTAGTGCTATTTATGGCTTTTTCATTCATTCATTTTATAAGGCAGTTAATCCGAATTAGAGTCGTGGCGAGGCTGGCGCCCATCATATTAGAAAAAAATGTACTTAAAAATATGAAATCAGCTGACATAGAGAGGAAATCAATTCAATAGCCGGCAAAATTTTACCCACCTGAAATTGTAGCCCTTTGATGCTTCTAAATTGTTTCCGTAGAGGCCTTCAAATCTGTACCTGGGTATACATTTTTCAATTCGAAGGTCGAGATTACACTCCCACTCAATAAGAATCCCTATTGATGCACCCTACAAAAATTTAAATAAGATTGAGATTAAGTCGTTTTCTTTTGAGTAAATAAATTAGTTTGCAGACTCGTCCAAGTATGAATTCAATATTGGGCTTTTGCAACATTTTAAAAATTTATGAAGCTGATTTGAAAAAGAAATAACTAATTCATTCATTAATTTTCTGAACCACTTAATCCCAACTAGGGTCATGGGGAGGCTGGTGCCCATCTTAGCCAACTCTGGGTGAGGGCAGAATACACCCTGGACAGCTCGCCAGGCCATCGCAGGGCAGAAACACGCTGATGCAGCCTACTCATCTCAAAAGTCAGCAATGGTTCTTTTACACCACAAACAGTGAGACACTTGACTAGCCTTTGATAACCCAGTTAGCTGCACTGGGGGGACAGCAGTGATAGCTCGGTGATAGTGGGGCTTGTACCCCCTTCCTTTGGATCAGTAAGCCAGCACCCTACCACCAAGCCACCACTGCTCCTAAAAAAATTAATTATTTTTGATTTAATAATTTATTTTTGCCATAAAATTGTTTCTTTTCTTTTCTAAGGTGGAAAATTATTGAAAGCAGAAATTAATTAGCAGAAATTAATTAGCAATTAATACAATTCTATATTTTGCCAGAGATAAATCTAATCCTTCATAGAGAAGGTCCTTAATTACTTATATATTAGAGATTTACAAATCTAGCTCATATGTACACTATATAGACAAAGTTTATAGACACTTGACAATCAGACCCATATGTAGCTTCTTCCCAAAGTTGGTGCCACAAAGTTAAAAGCACACAATTGTGTCTTTGTTTGTTGTTGGGTTACAGTTTACCTTCACTAGAGCTAAGAGACTCAAACCTCTTCCAGCATGACGGTCCCCCTGCACACACAGTGAGCTCCATGAAGACATGCCTTACCAAGGTTGGAGTGGGAGTAAGTGAGTCCTGACCTCAACCACACTGAACACGACTGGGATGAACTAGAATGCTAACTATCCCAAGTTTCCCCATCTGACATCAGCGCCTGACCTTTATAATGCTCTTGTGGATGAATGATCCCAAATCCCCACAGCCACACTTCGAAATCTAGTGGACAGCCTTCCCAGAAGGGAGACATTTATTATAACAGCAAAGAGGAATGAAACCTGGAGTCCAACCACCAAGAAACACATATGAATGTTATGGTCACGTGTCCATAGACTTTTGGACATATAGTGTAGTTAAATAAGTTTTGGTGTATAAATTCACTCAGTGTGAGCTGAACTAAAAATACTCTTAAATATAAATGCATGAAAATTACTGATTAAGTGCTGATATCTGTCTTTTCCCTTCCCCAGAACATTCATAAATGAAATCAAAAAATGAATCTTTTAAACATTATATATATATATATATATATATATATACTATTATTCAGAAAAGTATTTAACTTCCATAGTTTTTATTTAACAATTTATTATTTTCTTAGGGTTATTCATTCATTCATTCATTCATTCATTTTCTGAGCCGCTTAATCCTAATTAGGGTTACGGGGAGGCTGGCACCCATCTCAGCCAACTCTGGGTGAGGGCAGGGTACACCCTGAACAGCTCGCCAGGGCCAACACTCACACAACCATCCACACTCACACTCACACCTAGGGCCGATTTGGACCGGCCAATTAGCCTACTGTGCATGTTTTTGGACTGGAACTGGAGTTCCTGGAGGAAACCCACGCAAGCACAGGGAGAACATGCAACTCCACACAGAAACGCCCGAGCTGGGAATCGAACCCAGCACCTTCTTGCTGTGAGGCGAACATGCTAACCACTACGCCACCGTGCCACCCCTCAGGGTTGTTATTATTATTATTATTATTATTATTATTATTATTATTATTAATAGTAGTACACTTAAAGGTACAGTATGTAATATTTATTGGTATCTAGCGGCATCTATTGACGAGGTTCCAGACTGCAACCAACCAAAGCCTGTATGGTTCTGGGTTCCTGTAGAAACATGGAGGTGCAGGATGGCAGCCTGGCTGGGAGGGGACCCGCTCCCCATGTAGGAAAAACCAGCTTTTTCTAAAGTTCTGCAAACTCAACAATTTAAAAATAAATATAAATTTAATTCTTTATTAAAGTTTAATGAAAATGTATCTATTGATAATAGAATTAATTTTATTTTAATAGATCCTACAAAATATTACACATGGTACCTTTACCTTTTTATTTTTTATTTTATTTATTTATTTTGCATTTCATACTAAAATTCTCACTCATGTTACACGGTTTTTGTTACACATGTTACACATACATGTTTTTAGTTTTTTGTAGAAAATGAAAAACAATGTGATCTTAATTATTACTTCTACTACCATTATTATTAATATTATTATTGTTGTAATTATTATTATTATTATTATTCATTCATAACCGCTTAATCGTAATTAGGGTTGCGGGGAGGCTGGCGCTCATCTCAGCCAACTCTGAGCGAGGGCAGAGTACACCCTGAACAGCTCGCCAGGCCAACACTGGCATCACACACTACTCGATGAAAATCAGCAATGGTTCTTTTACATGCCTCTCACCACAGACAGCAAGAGACATGGCTGGCCTTTGATAACCCAGTTAGCTGCACTGGGGGGGACAGCAGTGACATCCCGTTGATAGTGGCGCTTGAACCCCTGACCTTGGTATCAGTAATCCAGCACCCTACCACCGGGCCACCACTGCCCCTATTATTATTATTATTATTATTATTATTATTATTACCATTATTATTATTATTATTATTATTATTAACAATAATAATAATATTAATAATGTTAAAGATATGTCATAAGATTATCTTAATCTTATTATCATCATAATAAAGTTACATTTATCCAATATTATGCTGAAAAGTACACTTTAAATGCATATTTTATGACATATAATACATACTGTAAATTCATTCATTCATATTCTGAATCGCTTAATCCTAAGCGTGGCAGGAAGGCTGGGGTCCATCTCAGCTGACTCTGGGCGATAGCGGAGTACACCCTGGAAAGCACGGCAGGCCATCACAGGGTACTATTAATTAATAAAATTAATTATTAATATTTATATGGGATAAATAATCATCACCTGGGGCTCCCGAGTGGGGCATCGACAAGGTGCGCGATTATCAACCCAGAGATCGCAAGTTTGAATCCGGGTTGATGCCACAGCCATCCGTGACCGGGAGTCCATGGGAGCTAAT
>JAQMYF010000005.1:19544421-19560139 GCA_030014195.1 Neosilurus mollespiculum | reverse complement strand
GAGTCGGCTGAGATGGGCGCCAGCCTCCCCGTGACCCTAATTAGGATTAAGCGGTTCAGAAAATGAATGAATGAATATACTGTATTAATCCCGCAAGGAAAATTATTGCCTCTGCATTTAACCCATCCACACATAAACATTGAGCGCACACACTCAGAGCAGTGGGCTGTCACACACATTGGGGGAACCCAGAGAGCAGTTGGGGGTTAGGTGCCCTGCTCATGCACTTCAGTCATGAAAGCCAAGAAAAAGGGGAAAGTGTAGCTCTCTACCCCACAACCACCAGCAACCTCTCGGTCCCAAATCTGCTTCTCTAACCATTAGGCTGCGTCTGCCCCCAAATAGCATGATTAGATAACATTTCAATGATGACATTAAAGGAGCTGGAGAGATCTACAGCTCAGAAGCTGACCCCCACTAAGCTAGGCTTTATAAAATAGAAGAAAACAGTATATCTACAGTGAAACGTGGTTGCTGTAGAATTATTTTCTGGATGTTTGGAAGTGATCAGGCTAAAGGGAAAGATTCATTCTCAGTCACCCAGTCATTTGCCTAACTGCGTAATCCTATTAGTTCCTATTACAATGGGCGAAGGTGGGCTATACCCTGAACAGCTGCACCATTGCAGGGCCAACACACACCCCACCCATTTTCACTCACACCAAGAAGCAATTTGGAACAACCAATTAGCCTAATGTGCATGTCTTTGGACTGTGGGAAGAAACAGGAGTACCCGGAAGAAGCCTATGCAAGCACAGGGAGAACATGCAAACACCACACAGAACTTGAAACCATGACCTTCTTGTTGTGAGGCAGATGTGCAGACCACTTCACCACCATGCTGCCTTTAAGGGAAAGATTGATGGACTCAAATAAAAGGAAATACTTGAGGTCCACCTGTTCCAATCTACCAACAACTTGACACTAAAGAAGAACTTCAGCACCAAACTGACCATAAAGTGTACTGCTAAAGCTGTATTACAGTGATTCAAAACCAAGAGGCTGAATGTCTTAAAACGGCCCAGTCAAAGCCCAGACCTCAGTGTGATTGATATAAACTTTTATGTGACACTAAAATATATATATACATTGCCCGGTCAAATATTGCACAGTGTAATATTTTGTTGGACCGCCTTTAGCCCTGATTACAACGTGTAAATGACATTGCTTCAGTTGGTCAGGTCGAGGCTCAGCAACATTATGTGGCAATAAAATGACGTCAATTGACGACCTGAATGTACTGAATGACCAGGTTATCCCACTGACTTTTTCTTATCTGGTGGCATGTATATTAAAATGGGGCTCACATGAACTGGCATCACAGAATCCTGACTTTAACCCTGTTTGATGTCATTGGGATGTGCAGGAGAAGACTTCATGGAGTGGTTTGATTTTCTCCTCATCAGTTCAAGGTCGGTGAAAAAACCCAACACTGGATGGAAATAAATGTTGTGATGTTGTTAAGTATTCGAAACAAAAACATGGCAGTTATGCGTTGCAATCAGGCTAAACGTGGTCCAACAAAATTAGCATGTGCCAGGTAGTGTATATTGCATGTTTATGTGTGACATATTGTGCAAAACAAATGGTCAAAGTCTCAATTAAATCTTAATCCCAACTGCAGAATTCAACCCTTAATAATGTAGAAAGATTTTATGGTCATGAATGCAGAATGCAGGACAAACATAGAACTGAACCATGGGTTTACAATTTTGTTTTCTTTTTCAGGGGCCCAATAGTACAGTATTTACACTAGCATTTTAAATGCTAACCTTCTGATCTATAACCTTAACTAATAAATTACAGCCCTCCACATACTTTCATTCTTAACTTGGATTGTGGCACTTGTAGCCCTCTAGATCAAATGCAAACCATTACATTAAAACCTATTTTTATGGCAGGAATTTACATAAAGTCTTATAATTTGGGATTCTCAAGAATCATTATAGCTCTTCAGATGGCTTCCACCTTGAGCTTTTTCTGATGATTTAACATTCATTCATTCATTCATTCATTCATTTTCTAAGCCGTTTAATCCTAATTCAGGTCGCAAGGAGGCTTGCGCCTATCTCAGCCGACTCTGGGAGAGGGTGGGATACACCCTGAATAGCTCGCCAGACCATTGCAGGGCCAACACACAAACAACCATTCACACTCACACTTACACCTAGGGGATTTGGAACCACCAATTAACCTACTGTGCATGTTGATGGACTGTGGGAGGAAACCAGAGTACCCAGAGGAAACCTATGTAAGCACTCAACACAGAAACTCCACACAGAAACGCCCAAGCCTGGGACATTCTTGATGTGATGTCAAAGTGCTAACCACTGCGCCACCATGCCGCCCAAGAATGAAATATTATCCTCTATATTTAAAAAAATGAAAGGGTCATTTCATGTAGAAATTGTATTTCATATTAATCGGCAATATTTTACATTTTCATAGAGTGAACCTTTATTAAATTTGATCTGTGATGAAATAAAGACAACTCCATAATTTTTGGGAAAAATGACATATTTATGAAGACCTCTTCTATACCCGTTGTAAACATGTTTATTTGTTTACACACACGTGACGTAGGTTGTTTGTTTTGTGGTGAGTATAAGCGTAAAATTTTGCATGTGGATTTAGATTTATCACTCAAAATTATTCACATAAATTAGAAGTGGTACAGAAAACAAGGCTCACTTAGAGCATATTTGGATCGCTGATCTCCCTGCCGGTAACACCCCTTCACTGTATGACCTCAGTACAAAACAGCACAGCCAGAAGCCAACACAGCTCAAACACCCGGGAAATTTCACCACTTCAATGCCATATGTAGCTTCTGACGTTTCATCACCTGTTAGTCCCGTGGAGTCTTGTTTTCATTCATCTCATATCAGTACATTGTCAAAAGCCAGTTAAATGTCAGTACTCATCCTCTGACAGGATTTTACTTCAATATAAGTTCGAGACTTATGGGAAAATAATCTACTGAAAAATGTAAAGTCTCTCGTCACCAGACTCCCACTTAAACCTGAAATCATGAAACTTGAGCACTGGTACATTGTCGCACAGTCTCAAGGCTGGAAGCAAACCGCACAAGCAAAAGAATAACCAGAAGCTTGAACTTCTTTGCATCTGAAAAAAACAACAAGCAGTAATGCTTTGCATATAAGCTCGAGGCCGGGAACCTTTTTTGCTTGAGATATCATCCGAAGCTCCAGCGCAACAGTGAGTATAGTGCACTGCCTATTTATATCTGCATCTGTATCCATTTACAACACATTATCTGTTCAGTATCTGTTCTGTGGTTTCGTCTTTCTAATTTTGTAATGCAGAATGTCTTTCAGTGCCAAAAAAGGTGCCTATAAGTAAAATGCATACTACTACTACAATTATTCACTTATTATTATTATTATTATTATTATTATTATTATTAATTTATTTAATACCTAATCCTAAGGGTTGCGGGGAGGCTGACACCCATGCAAGGCCAAGGCCACGGCATCCCAGGGCCAATACACACACACAACCATTCACACTCACACCTAGGGGTGATCTGGAATCGCCAATTTGCCTACCGTGCATGTTTTTGGACTGTGGGGGAAAACCAAAATACCCTGAAGAAACCCATGCAAACACGGGGAGAACATGCAAACTCCACACAGAAACAACCCGAGCCCGGGATTTGAACCCAGGCCTTCTTGTTGTGAGACATGCTAACCACTGTGCCACTGTGCAACGTTACAATTATTATTATTATTGTTGTTGTTGTTGTTGTTGTTGTTGTTGTTATTGTTATTGTTGTTGCCGTTGTTGCTGTTGTTGTAGTTGTTATTATTATTGTTGTTGTTGTTGTTGTTGTTGTTGTTGTTGTTGTTGCCTTTGTTGTTGTTGTTGTTATTATTATTGTTGTTGTTGCCGTTGTTGTTGTTGTTATTGTTGTTATTATTGTTGTTGTTGTTGTTGTTGTTGTTGTTATTATTATTGTTGTTGTTGTCGTTGTTGTTGTTGTTTTTGTTGTTGTTGTTGCCGTTGTTGTTGTTGTTGTTATTATTATTATTGTTGTTGTTGCCGTTGTTGTTGTTGTTGTTGTTATTATTGTTGTTGTTGTTGTTGTTGTTGTTGTTGTTATTATTATTATTATTGATTACAGCTCTTCTACAGCTTCCTCAGAGGAATTTAATTTATATATCCCTATATACACTGCACTGAATGTGGCTTAAATTAATATAATATACACCGTTTATATATTTGCCTTTATCTACATGTTCTAGTAGAACAACTATAATTTTAATAATAAACTTTAAAAAAGAAATTCAGCATCCGCTCTACTGACATCTTAAATACACTTCACATTTTTCATTCAGGGTTTCCTTAATCCTGGGCTTACACTGGGGTTATGATTGTTCATGATTTTCACGATTTGACTGTGAGTGTGTGTGAGTGTGTGTGTGTGTGTGTGTGTGTGTGTGAGTGTGTGTGAGTGTGTGTACTTGAATTGTGATGATGATTATTGTGATGTATTCGATTTGAGGTCCATCATGACAGAACGTGGTAATTGTAGTGAAGCTTAACAGATTTTAACAGAGTGCAGCAGAACTTGATGCGCCATCATACGTGATCTTGATGAACCTAGAAACATCTCTTGTGAGTTTCATCTTTTTTTACCCCAGATGTGCTCTGAACATGGTCATAAATGGTGGAGCTCCATGCTTTTTGTTAATGATGGACCTTGTGGATATTGTGGCCCCAGTGTAAACCCAGGGTTAATCATCTATAACCTAAATTTATTCCAGAGAGCTCTCAATTCTTTCAGATGAATGAAACCTTTACCACTTGAGCTTTTTTTGCTAGCAGCTAAGTGATGTTTAGCTTTCCATTTATCATACTGAGCTGTAAGATATGTTTAAGACCTCATATTTATACATTTTATCCTGATTATATCTGTGTGTCATGCAGGCACCGGATTACTGTCACATTCTCTTGATACATGAACTGGAATACCATGCAGGGTAATGTTTGCATTCCTCATCCAGATCTAGTAGAAGCTTAGAGCTCTGAGTGAACTAATACGCTGTAATACAGGATGTTGTTAAATCTGAGAAAGAAAGTAGCAACTTCTGCAAAAGCTTACAACTGTCAAAATGTTAAATCTGATAGCACTCCTTTTGGAAGAAGACATGGTTACCGTGTTAAATTTTTAGCATTCTAATTAAGAATTATGTGATACATAAAGGGTGGCAAGGTTGCGTAGCGGTTAACGTCTGCCTGACAACAATAAGGTCCTAGGTTCAAGTCCCGGGCAAGATCTTTTCTGTGTGGAATTTGAATATTCTCCCCAGGCTTGCATGGCTTTCCTCCGGGTAATCTGGTTTCCTCCCACAGTCCAAAGACATGCACATTAGGCTAATTAGCTGTTCCAAATTGCCCCTCGGTGTGAGTCTGTCTGTGCCTGGAGTCGGCTGTGATAGGCTTCAGCCTCCATGTGACCCTTAATGGATTAAGCGGTTCGGTGAATGAATGGTTATACATATTGGCACATTATCAGTAGCTGAGTTTATTCTCTTTTTTTTTTTTTTTTTTTTTGCTTTGCTTTGCCACTCACTAATGACTATATAGAAGCCAATTAGAAAATTTAGTGCACTGTATGAGAAACATTTTTTTGGGGTGGGCAGGCCTTGCTTCAATTGGTTAAACCAATATATCTGGCACAATACTTGTGGGATGTCCCATGTAACGGGCAAATCACTTAGCAATGCTCTACCGAGGGCCACACTCCATGTCCCCCAGACTCTTTGTCTCTTTGTCATAATGTACGACCAGTGTGTCACATGACCTACACACGCAAGGATGACGTCACAGAGAGAAGCCCTGCCACCCTGGGAAATCCCACCGGCAGAGCTATACATAGAGCTTCTAGATATCTGATATCCTGGTTCCAGTGCTAACAGCTCCAGTGTTGATAATCACCTGCCCCATTTTAGTTTGGAATGCTCGAACCCATGTTTATTCCATCAATGAGAGTTTACAGTTTATTACTAAACCAGGACCTGTAAAAGGCTTAAGGCAATATTGATTTTGTCAGGCACATCCCAAAGGTTCTCCACCCATTTTTTATTTATTTTTTAAATTATCGACGGGATAGTTTCATAGCAGACTTGCAAAAAAATGCTTAAAACAGTCAACCGCTGACAACAATTACCTCCTAATTTAACTACATCATTCATGACTATCAATAACTTAATGCTGCTTTATTATTCTGCCATATAAACTGTATTATATTGGTAGGAAGCTTAGGTAATGACATGGATGAGAATGGATTTGAAATAAATAAACAAAAGGCATTCTTTTTCTTTCGTGAACAGGCCTACATGTTTCTTATGAAATGCAGTGTACATTCTGTTACGAAGTGCAAGATCATGTCTGTTTATTGCAGTTTATTGCTTTATAGAGGAAATTCCATATAAAAGGCATGCAGTATCTCCATAAAGCTTATACCTGTTGCACCAGAATATAAAAATCACTCTTTATTTATAATGATGGATGAGAAGTGAAATGAATGGATGATAAAATGTGCTGAAGATGGTTAATGTTAGAAGCTTATCCATCCATTCCTCCATCCACCCATTATCTATAGCTCTAATCCATCAAGGTTGGGGTGGAAGACTAAGCCAATCCCAGCTGACTTTAGGCAAGCGACCGCAGCAGACAGTTGGTTCAGAGTGAACAGGTGTGGGAGAGCACCTACCGACGCTTAGAGCAGGTGAGCAGGAGGTTCTCTTTTCTATTTTGCACAGTGAATTTATGTGGCAATACATATATGGAAATAAACTGTAGTATATTCTGAGAAATGTAAGAAAACACCACCTGAATAACCTCAATACACTGCATAAAATGTAAAGACACTTTAATGCCCAGTTATTGAAAGAAGACAACTACATAAAATGGAATCAAGTGATGAAAACCCCAACCAGAAGTAGGACCTCAGGATGGATCTATCAGGACTGGAGAGTAGGAAGAATCAGGAACGTTGGTAACTGATTGGAAGTAGCATGGGTAGCTTGAAAAATGGCAAGGGTTAATGACAAGAATGGCGCATGTCTTATCTTGGAGACTGCGAGTTTGAGACCAGCTGGATGTACAGTACCATCACATGTAAACGCTGGCTGAGCTACCTGGGAAGGAAGGATGGCATAAACTCACTTCCCTATCATTTAAAGCGATCATTGGCTAATCATGGTTGTTGTAAGCACGTGCATTCAAGCAGGCAGATAATGCTTTCCTCGGAAGTGTGTTACACTGCCCTGAATATGCAAATGCAGCAGTTCAAGAAAATGCTAGCATCACGTCTCGAATGAAGCACATGCTTTCCCATGCCCCTCCCTGGTTGTGAGTTGTCACATAATATGAAGACATATTTAACGTGTCGAAATTGGCTGTGACTTAATTAGGGGAGAAAAATTGCTGTTAATCTGCAGCTGTAATGCAATCCAGCAACATATGCATTCATAGATACTGCTTTCTACAGTAGCTCTTTTGCAGTGTTATTTGTGTTTTTGAAAGGGGTGTGGGGGGGTGTCTGGTGGAGTTGGGGGAGATGGGGATGGGGGTATGGAGAGGCACATCTACTTAACATCCACAGCTTCGCATAATTGTTTCTTTCTTATGTTTAAACATTTCATTATTATATCATCAGTACCTAACAACGCAGCAATTTCAGTTCCTTTTTTCTGTCACAAGCCTATTTCAAAATAGTCTGGGTTATTATTTTTTTTTAATAAATTTTATTTAGTCATTTCTCATAAACACATATCTGTATTTAGCTGTTCAGCTAAATCCACACACTAACAGTTCAGTATTTAATACAAAATACAGACAGTTACACACAGGCTTTTCACAGATATTATGATAAGAAATCAGCCTTAAAAAGTAACGGCATCATGGTACGAAGAGAACATAGACTTTTATCTGGGTTTGGCATCTTTTATAAGATAAGAGACCTATTCTGTTTCACAAGGCTGGTTAAACAGACTACAAATCTTGCATTAAGAGCATACTGCAATCGGAAATAGGAAGTTGCAATTGTTCTTTTGGAGTATATGAAGTTTTCTAAAACCTTATAATAGTTGAAATGCTCCTGATATACAGATGGGTGTCAAACTCAAGGAAAACTTGAAATGCGTTCTTGTCACAGAAAACTAGGTGTATCCCTTGCAAGGTCATCAGCACATTTAGTATCATCATGTTTTTATGTTTTTAGGGTGACCTAGTTTTTACAAGGTTAACAGGCACATCCATAGACATATCTGGTATAAATAACAAACAATCCTGTGTAAATTTGACCTATCTGACTTTGTACATGACCATGTGCATATTTCATATGGCCCCTGTGGGGCGGGTTAGTGGGGAAGGACAACAAATCAACAAATCATTCATTAAGGTAAAGGTAGATAGGCAAGTCTGTTGCGCTTTTTACACTTGAGCCTACTGGCTCATCAGGCCGGAGCTTACCCCCGGTTTCTATAGCGGGGAGCGACTAGGAGTTCAACTCCTCCTGGATGTTATGCTAGTACATCACAGGTTACCTTCCCAGTATTTTTTTTTTTTTTTTACTCGATCATGAACCCAGCACCCTACCACTGCACCACTGGTCCCCTAAAATGCTAGTTTTGAGAGTACATGCTGGCCAGCCTGTTTGGCTTCCTCCTCTCATTTATGTTCTTTCTACTCTCTGTGCCTACTTTACTCTGATTGGTTGCCTTATTGAAGCATTTCTAGAGGCTGCTGAAGAAAATAGGTGGAGATACTGCTGTGCAGTATCATTAGTGTGAGGCATTCCCCGAAAATATCTAGAGATTATAGCCAGCTCAAACAGCCTTGAGGGAAAGCTTAAACATGCACTAACCTCATTATTTGACACTCTGGTGTCGCCTAACAAAGCTGTTCAACATTGTAACAACATCTATAGGTCAAATCTCCTCTTTAATGGTTCAACAAGTATGAACTTGTATGAACACTACTGTGTTGGGTTGAGGGTTTTTGATTTAATTTGTCACACACTGGTCTATAAAATGGACTTTTACCCCATCCACTGATGATATTATGGTACCATCATAATACCCCTACTGAGCAGATGTTATTTTGGTGGTAGGCTGTGTAAGTGAAAGGTCAGTACAGGATATTCCAACCCGAAGCCCTTTATGATTGCCTGAAGCTATAGCAGTCACAGTAGTTTCTAAAAGCTACATTTCCTCATGGAAACCAATATGCATGTATATATGTAAATAGAAATATGCATATATGTGGGTACAAATACCTGTAGGCAAATTATTCAAGCATAAATCAAATGAAAGCAGAGAAAACAAAAATCACACACACGCACACACACGCACACACACAACTTAAATGACTACCACAGAATGTGATGTTCTGTTTCCTTGTTAATAGTTGAACATGCATCAACCTGTGTCCTAAACCTTCAACACTTGTCTCAGGAATGCTATAATAAGATAATAATACATGCATTAGGTGATGTTCAGAGCTCAGATATACAGTATTATTATTTAATGTGTTTTTAAATTGTTCTTTTTTATACAGAACTCACACAAAGGGGTAATTTGGAACAGCTGATTAGGCTAATGTGCGTGTCAGGAAGGAAACTGGAGGAAACCCATGTAAGCACAAGGAGAACATGCAACAGAAACTCCCATGCTGAGCCCTGGACTTGATCCCAGGACCTTCTTGCTATGTCGTGGACGTGCTAAACCCTATATCACTGTACCGATGGCCGATTTAGAATAGCCAATTGGCTTAATGTGCATGTCTTTGGACTGTGGGAGGAAAGCCATACAAGCATGGGGAATCATGCAAGGCCCTCGGTCGGTACAAGGCTCAGACCCAGGACCTTCTTGCAGTGAGGCGGACGTGCTAACCACTATGCCACCGTGACACCCACAGGTTTGTTGAAGCACACCTGTCCAAAACAGGGATTGGCAAAGCTCACATCAAGACTTTGTCATATTAGGTGTGAGGCCAAGTCAAGCTCAGTTACAAATGAATGAATGAATTTTGTCTTGTAACTCTCTATACATGCTGAAAATAAAACTAACACAAACATTATTTTCTACAAATGCCAAAATCAAAACAATATTTTGACCAAAAGTCCAAGTACAAGTTCAGTAAGTCTGAGACACCTCCACATTAATACCCCTTGAGATCAAACCCAACTAACAGCCAACTGTTCACTTACCACTACAATTCAGACCAAAGGTTTTAAGGAGATTTTAAATCTGAAAGCATTAGAAATGGTCACTGCAAAACATCAGAACTCTATTTCTTGAGCCAGTCTGTGTCAAACTGAAAGTAAGTTTGGCTCATCGTGTTTAAAATCTTGTTTCACCCGTGGCTAAAACTGAACTTTCAGGCAGAGGGAGGCAGATTTTGGGCTGATGCTGGTATTTAACACACTTCATGATTATCATGCTTTACAGAAGTCGTCCACAACCCCACCCTCCTTCCCCAAAAACAGCCACAAAACAGCAACCAATGCATTACTAGTCAACCACCAAATGTTAGACCGGCTATCTGCTGCTATTTGTTATACAAATATTCTGATACATGACCAAAAAGTTCAGGTTTGGTCTTGTCTGATGTCAGTAGGTGGTGATGCTCAGTAACATTCAGGCTATGCATTTGCTATGATGCTTGCAAGAAGTTTGCTGTGATCAAAGTTTGTAAAAAAGGAAATTTTTGTCATCACCCAAGGTGTGCTAGATGCTGTTGTTACCTGATTATGAGACATCATGTTTTTTTTGTATTAAAAGTTATTTTTGCTTACGGTAATGGATGACCATGAGGTTTATCATTCATTCATTCATTCACTCATTTTCTGAACAAATTTCATTCCTAATTAGGGTCGCGGGGAGGCTGTCGCCCATCTCAGCCGACTCTGGGCGAGGGCAGGGTACACCCTGGACAGCTCGCCAGGCCATCGCAGGGCAGAAACACGCTGACAGCTATGCAGCCTACTCTTGACGACAATCAGCAATGGTTCTTTTACATTCCTCTCACCACAGACAGTGAGAGACATAGCCGGCATTTAATAACCCAGTTAGCTGCACTGGGGGCATGAGGTTTATATTATTATATATTATTATTATACTAACTTATATTTATATCACAGGGAAGGCATTATTAAATGCAACAATGAAGTTCCTAAAACTTATTAAGAATGAAAAATTATCATTAAAGGTGTCACAGTTTTCAATATATTGGAGAGAAAATACTATAATATTTTGCAAGAGTAAAGATAAACAGTTTATTTTGCTGTTGTTTGAGTCAAATATTGTAATTATTTGATTTAGTTATTGTGTGTAACATTTATATATTTGTTTAATTATTTCTAATTGTATTTTTATCATTTATATAATAATTTAAAATAATTTTATGAATGGTGCATGCCCTGCGATGGCCTGGCGAGCTGTCCAGGGTGTACTCTGCCCTCGCCCAGAGTCGGCTGAGATGGGCGCCAGCCTCCCCGCGACCCTAATTAGGATTAAGCGGTTCAGAAAATGAGTGAATGAATGAATGAATGGTGCAATAAATTATGGAGGTACTGTTCAAGTCAAAATTGTAATTATTTGATTTAGTTACTGTTACTGTTATGTAATAATAATAATAATAATAATAATTTAGAATATTTTCATGAAGGGTGCTATTAATTATCGAGGCACTGCTGTCATGCTATCTGCACTTCTCAGGGACAGAACCACCCACACTTATTTTCAAATATATTCTTGTTACTGTTTCATATACTACATTTGTTATACAGTATAAGTACAGTTTTCCATCTGGTGTCATGTTACTATTTTGGGATTTTTTTCCCCTGAAGTATAACTTGTTCAGAAATATTTGCTAGACTGATTAGGAGGACTGTTTAAGGTATCCCACATTCACGCTCCAACACATACCTCAACTCATTGTTTACATCTGTTCTTCCAAAGGAATCTGAACAAGCCCACAGGCAGAATACATTGAGAAACAGAAAACACAATATTTATGGCAACTCTTGAAACACACTTCTTTTGTCTTTTCTTTGTGCTGCATGATGTTCTACCCAACTATAGCATTTCAGTGTTAAGAAAAAAAGCATTTATCATGGTACATTCTTGACACACACACAGTATCTTCTGCGTACAGGCTGAAACATGCCGAGTTTCCCAAACAGACTCTTTGGATATCTCTTTTCCTTCCTCTGTTTAAAGCATGTGACAAGATTTTGAAAAAAGCAGGGGGGAAAAAAACTTACCCAATAATGTAAGCCAGCACCCCCAACTGGAGGACTCTGCAGGCAATACCCACTTTTGGGTTTCTCACCAGCACCTGCCGGGGCGTCTCATACTCACAAAAGAAATCTTCAAGTGCATCTTTGAGGAAATTCCTCATTTTTGTAGGACGGGCGATGGCAGAAGAAAACTCTTCTGTCACCGACTCTTCTCCGTGTTCTCTACTCTCTGAGCTCTCAGATAACGAATGAGTGTGAGGAGTGTGAGTGAAAAGGTGCACAGACATTGTGTTCTGACTTCTCTCTCTCTCTCTCTCTCTCTCTCTCTCTCTCTCTCTCTCCTCCCTCCTTATAGACTTCCTCTTGCTACTTTAAACACAATTTTATTCTGTAAACATAAGTCTCTCTGGGCAGAATGTTATCTGATGAAGTATAACTAAAAGTCATCTTGTGGACAGTGACTGTGTCTGTCACGCATTGCATTTCTAATCATAATTATAGGCGTTCTAAAATTCTTTAGAGGTAAGACAGTAGAGACAGCATGGTGGTGTGTGTAGTTTGCCTGTTCTCTTGCATGGGTTTCCTCTGGGTACTCTGGTTTCCTCCCACAGTCCAAAGACATGCACATTAGATTGTTCCAAATTGGCTGTTCCAAATTGCCCTTAGGTGTAAGCATGGGTGTGAATGGTTGTGTGGTTTTGACCTCCAATGGTCTGGCAAGCTGTTCAGGGTGTGCCCAGCCTTCACCCAGTATTGGCTGAGATAGGCACCAGCCTCAACGTGACCCTAGTAGGATTAAGCAGTTCGACAAATGAGTGAGTGAGTCAAAGTAAGTGGTTATTAACAAACATTTTAAAATTAATAAACATAGTGATTTTGAGTTGATTAATCTTCCAAGTACAGTTGTCGATCCCTAAAAAAATTACTTACAAGGGACAGAGTCACACCATGGACTTGGTCTACTTTTGGACATTTTTGGACACACCATGGACATGGACTACTTTTGTTATAGATATTATTTGGCCTTTAATAGCTGCTTTCCCACTATTTTTCCAAAGCTGAGCAGCTAGGGTGAGCTCCCACCATTATCATTTCTACTGGCACGATTGCCCCAGCCAAATCTTTTTTGAGGCTATAAGCCAGCAGTGTCGATGTGGAAACCGGGGTTTATCTATTGTTGTCCTTTAAACACTCTCATGCAAACATTTAGCTCCAATATGTCTTTGAAATTTGTGTCCCAATATGTATAAAAATAGTAAATATTATACGCAAATATATAAGCAGCTCTCCAGGGTGTACTCTGCCCTCGCTCAGAGTTGGCTGAGAAGAGCGCCAGCCTCCCCACGACCCTAATTAGGAATAAGCGGTTCACAAAATGAATGAATGAATGAATGAATAAATTAAATTCTAGCTTAATATTAAAAAACATGATTTTAATAAAATGCACTACTTCCTGATTTGGTTACACACAAAAACCGGTTCACACCCTGCAACATTTTTGCCAAAGCACAAAATGGCAATTAATGCACTCGAGGCTAATGTCAAGTAACGGAAACCACCAGAAGTAGCCAGGGGACTCCTAAATGACCAGTCACTCACGCTGCAAAACACAGTGCAAAAAAAATGTTCAGTGAAAGATGACATGCCAAACAAACAAGTGGTCCAAAGCATGAGCTCAACCCGAAGGCTGCACCAATAATAATCCACAGCCACCACGCCAAACCAAGGCCCTGGAATAAGATTAAACACTCAAACAAAGACACAAATAAGTTCTTTGGCTTGTCCTACCAATCAATTCCAAAAACAGCAGCCGCCAGCACACCAGCTAAAACATGCACACAAACACACACACCCACACACACACACACACACACACACACCATGTAATATTTTAAACTAAAACTACCTCTGAGGCCATAAAAGTCCCTCTAACATCATCGAAGCAAATAAACAGTGTTTATTACCCAGCTGATAAGTAAAGCTCACTCCCTCAACAGGACATCCTTCATCTTACCCAGTCTTGGAATACAGTCATCAAATACCAGCATACAATTACCTACTAGACAATACCACCTGTGAGCAGTATACATACACCTCATTTAAGAAAGTAGTTTCAATCTCCAGCCATTGTCTTGCAATTACTTTTGCTGATTTAAACATGGTGTGAAAATAATGTGTGAATACTGTATGTGTACAGGCAAATTCCTATAAGAAAAGTTTTATATATCTGTTAAACTGCAAAGCCAAGGCGTAAATAAGTGATTGTGAATTATGACAATGATACATAACAGTGACACTGACAACTTAACAAAGAACCAATAGTCAATGAAAGTTGACATACGGCATGGTGGCAGAGTTGTTAGCACATTCGCCTCACAGCAAGGTCTTGCATTTGAGTGCTGGGTTTGGTGAGCGCGTTTCTGTGTGGCTGAGATAGCCTCCCCTCAACCCTAATAGGATAAATAGGTTCAGTTAAAGAATTACATCTAGCATTCATGTACAAAACATGTATTCATAGAGCACTTCTCTAACATTGCACATGCTGCATGCAATTTCCTAAGAGTAGCCCATAATTAAAATGCAAAGGCTTGTAATTATTAATTACAAAATGGGATGGAAAAGGAAAAGGCAAAGGAAAAGCATGGGTAGATCCGTGGCGTAGTGGTTAGCACGTCTACTTCACAGCAAGATGGTCCTGGGTTCGGGTGTTTCTGTGTGGAGTTGGCATGTCCTCCTTGTGCTTGCATGGGTTTCCTCTGGGTACTCCAGTTTCCTCCCACAGGCATTTGGCTGTTTCAAATTGTCTCGAGGTGTGGGTGTGAGTGTGTGTGTGTGAATGGTTGTGTGTGTGTTGGACCTGCGATGGTGTGGTGAGCTGTTCAGGGTGTACCCTGCGTTCACCCAGTGTTGGCTAAGTTAGACTACACCCTTCTGTGACTGTAGTAGGATTAAGCAGTGTGTCAAATTAGTGAGTGAGTGAGTGAGTGAGTGAGGGAGTCATTTTAATTGATTATTATTATTACCAGTAGGAGTAACTTTGGCTAACCAGAGTGAATTTTGGGAAAAAATATGTGTGTTGCTTGAAATAGACAGTCGACGGATTATTTATTTATTTTGTTTATTTATGAATCATAATTTATTAAATACGTGAAGGTTACCATTGTCCAAAGTAAGCAAGACTTTGCTCCAGCAGTGACTACTATAAAAAAGATTTTAAAACTTCCTTTTGTTTCTGATTACTGGTATTAGAATCACATTTCATTCTCACCAGTTCAGATGGATTTAATAGGTGAAGAAAATGATGTTGTGTTTTCTTGTTGTGGGATTTTTGGGGGTAATATTTGAAAAATATTTTGTTAATAACTTGTTCATTCATTCATTCATTTTCAGAACCGCTTAATCCTAATTAGGGTCGCGGGGAGGCTGGCGCCCATCTCAGCCGAC
>JAQMYF010000005.1:19528971-19540678 GCA_030014195.1 Neosilurus mollespiculum | reverse complement strand
AATTTATAGGCGTCTCATCACAAACTTCATTTTGCCATAACTTGGTCAATTTTCAAGATATTACCACCAAATTTGTTGAATTTTTGGTCACTGTGACTCATTTTGCCAGATTGGGTCACATATATATACATACATAAATAAACACACATATTTTTTATATACTGAGAGGCATTAAAACACAACAAGCACAAATGTACGCGTTGTATATAAACATGAAAATTTGAAAACAAATGTAAGTACTCACATGTGGCATAGTTACCAATTTCTCATGAGTAAAAGTGAATGCCCATGTTAGCGTGTGCACGTGGTATGATCACAAGTCTGATACCTTAGCCACTCCTTGATTAATTCACAAAGTGGAGCGTGACTTCAAAACATGTTTGTTTGTAGTCAAGTGGCACCTCTGGCTATAAAAAGCCTGGTTAAAAAAAGTTAAAGTTTTTGAAAACGGAGCAGAGACCAGGCCCTGGGCATGCTGGGTGCCGGAATGACCGCTGAAAGGGTAGCAGCCCACTTTGGCGTGCATCGTTCAACTGTTATACGCCTTCGGACACGCCACAGACAGACGGAACCACCTGAGACTTGGCCAGCCACGTGTCACTACACGTGCACAAGAACGTCATATCCGGGTGATGCATCTGAGGGACCGTTTCCGTCCAGCAACACGGACGGCGGCTGAGGTTCCTGGTACTCGCCACAACCATATCAGTGCTCGTACAGTGTGCAGAAGGCTCAGAGAAGAAGGTATCCGGTCGTTCAGAGCACATGTTGGTATGTTCCTGACAGACCGCAGGCGCTGAAGAACACTGAAATGTGTTTGTACTGGCCACTGTCCGTGTCTGAAATGTCCATTCTTGATTTGTATATTATTTTACTGATTTGGTTAAACATAATAATAAAATTAAGGAATTATTTCAATGTTCTGTTTTATATATAACATATATGAACGTGTGTATTTCTTTATATATTTATTTATTTTTGTAAGAGAAGCCCTAGCAGTAGTTCACATAATCATATGGAGGTGAATCATAGGTTTATATTAATGAATTCCAAAGTGCCTTCGTCCTTATTTGATTAGAAAATAAGAGCGTCAGAGAAAGCGTATTTTTTTTCTGCCACCAGTTTCATTTACCAGTTCATTTAATCGGATGCTTTAAAATAGGCTAATTAACAACTAGTGGCTAATTAACAACCAGAATCACCATGCTGTCACTGTTGGGCCCTTGAGCAAGGCCCCTAACAAACCGTGGCTCAGTTGAATAAAAGAGATAAAAAGAAAAAAGTAAGTCGCTCTGAATAAGGGTGTCTGCTAAATGCCGTAAATGTACATATTGGTGTTTTATTTTTAGTAAACTCTGTGAAGCTGATTTATGGACAAACTACCCATCTACCAAAGATTTTAAATTAATAACAGTTCCAATATTTGCCAAGATCAAAGTGTCCATTAGTTCTTCCCTTCTGTAATAGCGCATATAAACCCTTTTTAAAGTATAGAACAATCCTTTATTTGTCCATGTACACTGCATTAGAGTGAAATTCTTTCCCTGGCATATCCCAGCTTGTTAGGGAGCTTGCAGCTTGCAGGGTCAGTCATGGTGCAGAGAGCCAGGAGCCTTGCTCAAGGACCCAAAAGTGGCATCTTGAGAGTGCTGGTGCAATAAACCAAAGATTCCACCATTGACATCAGATGACCTCTTGAGATTGTGAACTCATAGTAGGTGCCTTGCCGCTCGTATCCAAGCCAGAACACTGACTGAGCATCCATTAGGGGCTGTTATCCAGTCGTGTGTACCAGTTACCTTTATGAGTTGTTGTGTTGCTTATGTCTTCTTGATGAGTCTTTAAAATCCTCAGCTCCAGCAGTCCGTGAAGGTTGGCTAGCTGGTCACCAGTCATTACCTTGAGCTTCATGGTCAGTCTTGATGGTCGAAATAAAGCCTCAGGTCCAAATAGCTTTATTGACTTCATGGTAGATGGTGCTAAATGATTTTTTTTTTTGCATTTTGGGGGTCAAAAGTGTTCCATACACAGTGACGTAGTGGTTAGCAGGGGTGGAATTTAGCACAGCTAAGCTACTGGCCAACAGGACTAGTGAAATGATGAAACTACTAGTCCTCCTTCATATTTACTGGTCAGGAACACTATATATTCTTTGCCTGTTGGATCTGTCAGGTCGTCAGCAGGATGACTTGCTAGCTAATTTCACTCGCCCATCAGATTTTTGACTAGTGGTAATTTCCACCCCTGGGTTAGCCCATCTGCTTAACAGTAAGAAGGTCCTGGGTTTGAGTCCCGGGCTCAGTGGAGTTTGCAAGTTCTCCTCGTGCTTGCATGGGTTTTCTACACATACACTGGTTTCCTCCCTCAAGATATGCACATGGTCTGGTGAACTGCTCAGAGTGTACCCCACCATCACCCAGAGGCAGCTGAGATAGGCTTCAGCCTCCCTGTGACCGTAGTGGGATTAGGCGGTTTGGCGGATGAATCAATGGATGAATGTTCCGTCAGAATATCTGAGAGCTGCTGAGTTATACTGAGTGCAGAGAGGGAAAGTTTGATCGTGTTGAAAAATGCTGTGGGTGAAACACCAGATCAGTTCAACCTTTACAAGGCACCAGTGACGCGTACATGGCCTACCGGATGTTACCGTAGATTTCCATGGAGGTGCAAATTTTCATGGAACATTGACTGCCATGTATTCATCGGTGTTACTGCTGGTTGTAATGACGGCCGCGATGGTTGCAACACAGACGCTCCTGTTTCTCAGGCAGTATATTTCGTCAGCCCATATTACCGTGAGAGACCCCCCCTGAAATCCACTGGAATGGGCCCCGAATGGCCATGGTAATCCCAGCCACGGTGCTCAAGTATCAGTGAGACCCTAGCTTAATGAGCTGACCTTGATGTTCTGGTTTTTGCCAGAAAAATGTATTCCTCAGTGTGAGGATGTCCTTTCAGTCTAAAGTTGAATGAGGCATAAAGTTCCTATAAGTGCCGTCATGTCTTTTGTGTGACTTGTCTGTTTTGACGCCGAATGAAACCGTAAACGTTTGTGTAAGTGTTCTGACGCAGCTGCAGCTGCAACGTATCAAAGTGCTTTTTAATGCAACACCCTTTAGACAATCCATGGACTCACATGGAAGTGAATCAATGTTCAGAGTTAATATTAGAATGGTTTATTTCATCCTCCCACTCGGAGAATGGGGATAAAAGCATCCGATTTTCTTTTGCCCTTGACAGGGTAGGATAACACAGTACGAACCCTGACCTTAAGGCATATGTAATACTTACGGTCCCAGTGCTGTCGGCTACAGGGAGACATGATTAAAGATGGGAAAGTCTGTAGTGTATGTATGGAATAATAATAATGATGTAACTCCGTCATCACATGGAGGATCCTTTCCATCTTAAACTCTGTAATGGGATTTCAAAATCAAGCCCTGAAAATGTTTTCATGACAGGATTTATTATTACTTTTTTTTTTTTTTTTTTTTAAAGAAAAATCTAATTTGAGCACTTTGCATCCATTATATCTTTCACCAGGTGCTCTGTTATTGTGTCCTTTTGGAAGCAAGGATGGTGTTGATCTATTCCTGCAGCAGGCAGTGTAGCCAGTCCTTGTGACAAACTGCAAATTGTCCTCCCCTCAATCTTCCCGCTGTCTACTTCCCTCTTCCCTCTTCTGTCTCATCAGCCAGCCGCTCTTTCCCGTCTTGATTGCACCGATTTATAATGGATGAACCATTTAGGGCGCTGGTGACAAATGGGTCAATAAAGACAAAAGAGAGGAGTCGACAAGTTTCTGCTATTTGGAAAGACACTTAATGTGCAGAGATGGACAGATTGAGTTAAGCAGGAGACCGACGGAAGCCGTGGTAAATGCGCCTGGTGAAAGTTTATCAGCAAAAGATACAGGACATTACAAAGGAATTTACTCGTTTGGGCACATGAAATTGCGGACAGCGTTTTATTACTAGCATTTAACAATGACACTAGCTGAACTTGAATTCAGATTTTAGAGAAAGTCTGCAGAAAATCTCCGTCCTAAAGATGACATAAAAGGCGTTAGTGGAAAAGACTACAATAGCCGAAAAGCACATCTGGCATCGGCTGGGGCAGAAAGACAGCATTCTAATTTTTTTTGTGGATTTTTAAAATTCATCCGTCTATCTTTGCTAAATGCTTTATTTCTCTCGGGGTTGGTGACGTTTGTTTAGTGCCTGGTAATTGGCACGGGTGCCTCACTTCACTTCAATTCCATTTCACAAGCTAATGGCTGGATTCATTCTGGTGTGTTTCGATTCTGATTCAGTAAGAATGAGAGTTGAAATACAATCTTGCAGGTTTTCATTCTGGAGAGGTATCTAAAAGGAGCGGGCTGCAGAACAACTTCTAATCGGGTCGATGTTTGTTTCATCATCATCTTCCGTTTGATCCGGGGTCGGGGCGCGGGGTCGGGGCGCGGGGGCGGCAGCCTAAGCAGTGAGGTCCAGACGTCAGCAGTGGCTGCACCGATCCGCCTGTCGATCTCCCGCTCCATCCTTCCCTCACTCGTGAACAAGACCCTGAGATGCTTGAACTCCTCCACTTGGGGCAGGACCTCCTTCCAGACCCGGACGGTTCATTCCACCCTTTTCCAGCTGGGAACCATGGCCTCGGACTTGGAGGTGCTGATTCTCATCCCGGCCACTTCACACTCCGCTGTAAATCGCTCCAATGAGAGCAGGAGGTCCCGGCTCGATGAAGCCAAAAGGACAACGTCATCTACAAAAAGCAGAGATGAGATCCTATGGCCACCAAACCAGAACCCTTCAACACCTTGGCTGCGCCTAGAAATTCTATCCATAAAAATTATGAACAGCACTGGTGACAAAGGGCAGCCTTGGCGGACCCCAACCTCCATCGGAAACGAATTCGACCTGTTGTTACCAATGTGGATCAAGCTCTGGCTCCGGTGGTACAGAGACCTTATGGCCTGTAGCAACGGGTCCGATACCCCATACTCCCGGAGCACACCCCACAAGATAGCCCAAGGTACACGGTCGAAAGCCTTCTCTTAATCCACAAAGCACATGTGGACAGATTGGGCAAACCCCCATGCCCCCTCCAGGATCCTGTAGAGTGTGTAGAGCTGGTCAAGAGTGCTGCGGCCGGGAGAAAACCACATTGTTCCTCCTGAATCTGAGGTTCAACTATCGGTATGTTTGTTTCAGTATATTGTATATTAGAGCTGGATGTGTCAGTAACTTGTAAACCAGCACTACCTGCTCCAGAGTTGAGCGGCCAGCGTCTGAACTGGCGTACCCACCGGTGACCAACCGTCACTGGTGAGGAGGGTGTGGCCAGACACACTGTTTGAAGCAAAAGTAAGATCCAGCTTAAAGTGTGTTTGAGCCAACGAGGGCAATATATGACCTGAAATCCATCTAGGATAAGGAAATATCTGATAGTCTGATATAAAACCTATGACTCGTTGACCTCGCTGTCACCATCCTAGTTTACCAGGCCATGGAAGATGAACCTTGGGTTTGAAGAGTGGGTTCAGTGCTGCGTGCTTCACTTAAAACTTCCTAACTCAGGCCGAAGGATTGTTAACTGTCGCAACTGCACCACCTGATCCAGACCTTCACATGCCGCCATTGCAGTCGGACGTGTTTTACGAGAATTGACGTTATCAACCATGAACGTGCCGGCAACCGATATGGACCACATCCTAAATCTTCCCCCGTGAAGTAAAACCAAGATATTAGAGTCAGAATTCACAAAACAGAGTCCAGATAGTTCTCAAAATATTTATATGCAGTTGATTGATTGATTTAATTATTTTAAAAAATTAAAATGACTTCACTGGCTCCGCAAATTCTGCACCAGACTGACACCCTGTCCGAGGTTTTTAAAAAGGGGGTTAATTAAGACAAATGTATTTCTCCTTCTTTCTGTTGATATTGTTAAAATAAATTTTTTTTGAATATTTCATTGCTGGTTCGTTAATCAGGTGAAGGTTTATACTTATTTATTTATTTATTTATTTTATGCCCACGGTTTTGATTTAAGCGTTAACCCAAGTTCATGAGGTGGATAAATCTATTATCCTGAGATAGAAAAACCAATCAGATCCTGCCTTTCCCATGTAGCATATGCTGAATGTAGATATACTGTCAAAAATTAGAACTTGAATATAATCATTTTGGTTCAATCATTGTGGGTTGTTGTTGTTGCTGTTGCTGTTGTTATTGTTGTTGTTGTTGTTTTTTTTTTTTTAGCTCCTGCCACCGCCCAATGTCAGCAAAGTGGGAGCTAAAGGAATGGGTTCCGTCGATCCTTACAAATTGCTAGTGCGATAACCTTGGACGCAAATGACATTGGATCACCAAATTTGGTATATGGGTCCCCATCAGGGGCAAATAGGGTGGGATTGAATATGGGTCACCTTGACCTTGTTTTAAGGTCACAAGGTCACCTTTTTTATACACTGCACTTGTGAAATGATCCTATGCTTTGTGGCCTATTTTTTTAATTTATTATTATTTCAGTCTTTCTTTTCAGTCTGATTTTTATTAAAAACTCGATCTTTCCATCTCAACAAAGCAAAATGAATTTTTGCTGTTTAATCCTGTTTAATCTTTTATACATTTTATTTTCTCCTCTTTAAAAAAAAAAATTCATTTAAAAATTTGCATAAAAGTGCTGAATGCAAAAAAATGGTGAAATTCACACATTAGAAGTTTGGCTGTTTTTTGCGTGTGATGATCCTTACACTCACTCCTGCACAGTCAGACGTGTTGCTGTTGCTCTGATAGTTTATTATGGAAGGGTAAATTTTGGTTGGTGTGGTGGCCTTGGACTCGCCGAGATAAGAACAGGTGGTGCTTCACTGACCGTAGCGTCTTGTTCTCTCGCTTGCTCTCTGTTTTTTCCCTGCTTTCTTTCTTTTTCTTCTGTCTCTTCCTCCCTATGAGATGCTCTTTTCTAAAGGAAACTTAAAACCAGCAAAATGGCCTGGAATAAAAAGAAAACAATTTACCCATTTAATTGTATGATGATTGTACAACTCTGATTTAGATTTGTTGTAAATTTATCATTCTTTTGTTCATGTAAGTGACTGTTTTTTTTTTTTTTTATCTTTATACCCTGCACACAGATAATCAGATTCACAGCTAAGTGTTTCATCTTATTTTTAATTAGAAAATGGCTCCAAGCCCCAAACTGCTTCAGAGAATATCAGCAATTCTCCACATCTCTCAATTTATGTTGACATTTTCAGCCACCCCCAGCTATGCATCTGCTGAAGACAGCTAGGCTGGAAGAGCCATCGCTCCTCCTGAGCATTTCAGTGTAACATTAGCCTGGAAAAGGGCAGTGTTGCCCAGAGACACGACAAAATGTGGACTATAGTCAGTTAAATTGTTCCACCTCTTTGATATCTGCATTATGCGCATACAAGCCGGAGAACTGCTGACCCTGGGTTTACACTGGGGCACAGTGTCCATGATTTGAGAGAATCGTGATGAGCATTGGGGGTCCTGGGATGGATTCGTTATGATCTTAAGGGAACTTGGTGGATTCGTGATGATCTCGCTGATTTGAATCGCTTGTCACGATTATTACCAGTTGTGACAGAACATGTGAAGCGCGGAAGAGCGCAATAGAGCTTAACAGACCGAGATATACCTTAACAGAGCTTAACAGACCTTCATGCACCATCTTAGGGGATCTTGATGGACTTGGAAATATGATTCCTTCAAGTTGCGTTTCCTGGATGCACCCTGTCTCCTTTTTATACCCCAATCATGCTACAAGCGTATTCATAAATCGTGGCGCTCCGGCATCATGCCCCAGTATAGACCCAGGGTTACAGACAACCACGCCCTGTTCTGGTTCAATCGATTTTATATGGGGAGCAGGGGTAATGCCATTATTACTGGAATATCTCTGGGAATGTAGTCCCATGCAAATCCGTGATGGACTGTGAGTGCACCTATCTGGAGAGATGGATGGCAAATTTAAAATGCAAAACAATAGACAACATGAGTCAGAGAAGATATGGTATTGGTTTCCTAGCACAGGTGAAACCTCTGGTCATGTGATAGACTTTACGAATCACTCATTCACTCACTCACTCACTCCACTCCACGCTGCTAAATATATTGCTCTAGTTTTCTTGGTGAGGGTATTTATTTATGTATTTATTTATTTATTCATTCATTCATTCATTCATTCATTTATTTATTTATTTTTACAGGGAAGGTTGCCAGGTCTTTCCATAACCCTCCTGTTTATATTTTACATTTGCGGCAGTTGGCAGACAATCTTATTCATTTATTAACTGTGCAGTTGTTGCTCAAGGGCCCAACAGTGGGAGTGGTGGTACTGGGGCTTAAACCCCCAACCATCGGAGCAGCAACCCAGAGTCTTAACCATTGAGCCACCTCTGTCCTGCCATTCTCCACATCTGTCAGTTTATGCAGGCTTGGGCTTGGCATGCACTGTGTACCACCATTCAAACTCATAGACGCATTCACACCTAAAGTGTATCTTGGTACAACCTTATTGGCTCAATGTACATGTCTTTGGACTGTGGAAGGAAACCAGTGCACCCAGAGGAAACCCATGCAAGTACGGAGAGAACGTGCAGAGCATTCAAACACACCCACGCTGACCACGAGGCTCTGAACCAGGACCTTCTTGCTGTGAGGCGGGAATTCCTTCCACTAATACTAACCCATGGCGCCCGCCCCCACAATGAGCGGTTGTAATAAAGATTTTAAAGTATGCATGGTATTTTTTCTTTTTTTCTTTTTTTGTGACAGGCATGCATACATTATAAAGACCCTTCCGTCTCTGTGATTTACACGGTTCATCCCATGTGAATTGATGATAATTACAACCGACGTTCTCTTGCAATATTACTGAACAGACGCATGTCGACTTAATGGCATCTGAAGAGTAGAAAAGATAAAGAGATGGAAGAAGATTTGTGGCTTCATTTATAACCACTGCATCGAGGGTAGTCTGGGCTGTAAATCTCCTGGGTATGTTTTTGTGCATCAGTCTTTCAAGGAGAAAGAAAGTCTCGAATTCTGAACCCAGGAGGGGCTACTGCGTGAAATAGTAGCTTAAATGCCGCAGCACTGCTTTCTCGTGCTTCAGCACTTTAGGGAATTTGTTTTGAGGCAATCTGAGCTGCTTCCATATATAGAGCACAGGACACATTGCTGGGGAGAACGCATGAAGTCAAAATCAGCCTAATTTGCCGAATGCTTTAACCATTAATCATATACACTTGGTTTAGGCTGCCAAAACATTGCAAAGTATCTGACAGCGAGTCGGGTGGAATATTATCATTCACTGGAAAAAAAAAATCACCAAGATTTTCCATAATTCTTTTTCCTCATCCTCCTTTTCAAAACAGTCATCCATGTTTACTGTGGTCTCCTACACTGTTACCCAAGCAATAGTGCCATCAAGCAGTGACCTTAGTGTTGTGTTATTTTTTTGTTTTTATAAATGAAATGTCATTTCGCCGGCGGGACTGTGGTGCAGCGTGTAACATCGATACCTCATGGATCCATGGTCTGATCCTCAGCTCGGGTTATTGTCTGTGTAGTGGGGGCTCTTTCTGATTCTCTGGTTTTCTACCATCTTGAGCATCCTGTGCAGGGTGTATTCCTGCATCATGCCAAAAAGCGCTACTGGGACCAGTTCCGGAACCAACATGGCCCTGACCAAGAAGAATAAATGAACAAATGATTATTTGTAAAGACTTTAGATTAGCCAGTAATGGATTTATTTACACCTCAAAGCATTTTACCTTTAAATAAACTGAATATGATGATACTGCAGGATATGTATTATGTCATATCCTGCCATTTGGTGATCCAATTTTAATGTTTTTAATAAACGTAGTAGGATCTTTACAGACTCGCCAACATTTATATAAAAAAAAAAAAAAAAAAACAAACAAAAAAAACAGTGAGCATCATTCATTTCATTTTCCGAACCGCTTAATCCTTTATTAGGGCCATGTGTAGGCTGGACCTCGTCCCACTGACTCCAGGCAAAGGTGGGGGTACACCCTGTGAGACACAATGGCATAGTGTTTAACAAGAAGGTCCTGGGCCCGGTAATGGCGTTTCTGTGTGCATTTTGCATGTTCGTCCTGTGCTTTTTTGTTGGTTTCCTCCAGGTACTCCGGTTTCCTCCCAAAGTCCAAAGTCATGCCTGTTAGGCTAACTGGCTGTTCCATATTGCCCCTAGGTGTGTGTGAATGGTTGTGTGTTGGCCCTGCGATGGTCCGGCGAGTTGTTCAGGGTGTGCCCCGCCTTCTCCCAGAGTCAGCTGGGATCCACAACTGTAATAGGATGAAGTGGAAGAAAACGAATGAATGTTTTTGGGCCGTGGAAGGAAACACGGGGAGGCCATGCAAACTCCACTCAGAAATGGCTCGCCGAGCCCGGAACATGAACCCATGACCTTCTTACTGTGAGGTGGTGAAGTGAGTGTGAAGTGTTCATTCCAGAAAACATTGTGGTAAATATAATGTTAAAAGACTTATAATTAAAAAAGGAATAATACAACTATGTTTCAGTGGTTTTTGTTTTCTGGCCCTTATATCCATGTGTGACTACGTGAGCTTAAGAGACTAACTCCGCCCACTGATTTTGAGATTTTATTTTCTCTCACTCACAGCAGGTTATATTGTCCATACTGACTAACGTCTTGCTTTTGTTATTTAGTTCCTGAATATGAATCCAGCCTATTAGAGTCCACTGTAATATTGCCCAGGTGCTTGAGGTGCTTGAGTGCTCTCCTCCTCCTCCTCCTCCCCCTCCCCCTCCGCCTCCCCCTCCTCCTTTTTTTTTTTTTTTTTAAGCGTTCTGTGCTCATTACCCAGCTCTCGGGTGGAAATCTAGACTGGTGAAGTAAACGGACAAACAGAAATAAAGTGAACGATCAGAGAGATAAAAATAGACCTTCAAGTATAATAACGGTTCTGACGCCAGACACAGACGGCTATTTCATTGTTAGTTTTAGGGCAATAAGTATCTGATTTGGACTCTTATCAGGGTTGGAAAGCAGAGTGTCTATCAGCTCTTGCATATGGAGCATATGAAGCTAAAATGCATCAGTGGTTATTCTCATATTCTGTGCATACATCAGATGGGCGTTTGTGCCTGACGGGTTTAGAGCATCGTCTGCCATATGGAATTGTTTCTTTAGTTGGTTTAGTTTCTTTTTTCTGGCGGGCCAGTGGCAATGCAGGGTGACATGATGGCACATAGCCTGAGGGATTACACACTGCCAGTGTATTAACAGGCTGTAACATTCTTATGTAACAACGTCAAAGCCACTTAAGCGGACCCATCCTGGTGTGAACACCGTCCTGACATCAGAATCCACAAATCCTACTAAAGGAATTTATTAATTCTGATATATTTTTAAATATTAGTTAAAATATATTTAAAGGAAGATTCCACCATAAAACTTGTTTGTACTGGAACATTTGTGATATGTGGTGTGAATAGGGTGCTGTTTGTTGCCTGGTGTGCTATTTATGCCTTAGTGTCAGTGATAGCAAGGGCTGGAGACATTGTTTTCTGTGCTGTTCGTTAGGGATGTGAATCTAACAACTCACGATTCAATTCGATTCCGATTTTTGGGGTGACGATTTGATTCAGAATCGATTCTTGATTCAAACCGATGTTTG
>JAQMYF010000005.1:19500619-19527791 GCA_030014195.1 Neosilurus mollespiculum | reverse complement strand
TTTGTAGATGTACTGATCCGCTTTGCTCGTTCAGAGTTGGTTGGGAGTTTAGTGAAGTGATGGAGTGTGCGTTGGTCGGGAGTTGGTCGTGCTGCTGCTCCGGGTGATGGTGTAAGATGAGGGCTCGGGGATTTGAAGTGTTCCTGAAATACTTGACTTTTATTTTGCGCACCGCATATGTCATGTCAAGCTCGTTCTTACCCGGAAATGATAAAATCCGAAGTGCAAACATTTGCCTTCAGCGAAGACGGCGCTGGCTGTACTTCTTTTACCTCCATGTCAAAGCTAGGCTAAAAGCTAGTTCTCTACCCGCCACTCACTGGAACAATTCACTGCGGAGGCCGTGTCTGGACAAACGGTACCGCGCTGTGAGTAAGGTTGGAAATGATCGAAAAAACGCGTTCTTAAAAATCGATTCTTGAATCCTAATAAATAAGATTCAGAATCCTAATAAATAAGAATCGCGATTCAGACGTGAATCGATTTATTTTTTTTCCGGCACCCCTACTGTTCTTACATCCCTCTGGGCTATTCTTGTGAACGCGATATCTTAATGCTTTTGATGGATTTTCTTTCAAATTTGCTCAAATGTCCACCCTGACCCCAAGGGTGAACTGATTAGATTTTGGAGGTCATAGGGCAAAGTTCAAGATCACTGCAGTCGCATGTAGGCTATTGCTGTAAGCGTGATATCTCCTGAGCGCTGTGATGCACTGTCTTCAGACTTTGCACAAATGTCCTTCTTGACTCAAGGATGAATTGATTCGATTTTGGAGGTCAAAGGTCAAGGTCGCTGCGGCCTTACCACACACAGGACATGTGGTAGTTGATAGGTAGCACTATTATACCCATGAAAAAGTTTTTCTATGGGTCAGTTTGTTTGACATTGTCTGTCCTGCTTATATCATTGCTGGTGCGGTTTTTAATGAAGAAAAATTTCAAAGACTTCCGACATGCAGTCAAATTTTTTGATCTCCTAAACACAAAACGAAGAGCTTTTTGGCTTTTTCAAGCAATGTTCAATGCCTTATTAATAAGAAATCCAACATAGAAATAGTGGAGAGTCCCAGACTTGGACTTCCAGACTGCACTACGACACACGTCGTGGCACATGAATTACATCAGAGACTCATCTGAGCTTGTTAATGATAAAAGGTGACAATTATGATCAGCATGAAACTAGATGAAAGTGAAAATGGACCAAACTGTATAAGGACTGTTTAAGCCAAAAAAAGGCTTGTTAGAATTAAATCATTTACTTTGTTTTTGCACAATTTAAGATTATAAATTGATTATAAATGTTGATATGCAGTGCATTTTTTTTTTTTTTTTTGACTAATTTTTTGTCAGTTTTTGTCTTATTCCGTGTTACTTGAGCAGGCTGTAAAAAATAGGAGAACATTGCACGCACTGACATGTCAGTAAAGTGTCTGATGCAAGATGTATCAGTTAGTGGGAACTAGCCTTGTGCATAGTGAGGTTTTCCCCCTTGCTTACAATTTACTCTTTAAAAAAGTGGGATGAATCCGAATAATTGAGAACTGCGTAAACTGCCTAACGAGCAGGCTTAAGAAGGTTACGAGAGGGTGCACTGATATGAACTGTGCAGTCGGGAAACGCTTACAGGCAGCGGAAGTAATAATAATAAAGATAATAATACGGAGTAAAAAGTAAAAAAAGTTGTTTAATCTCCACATGGCTTCTTATGTTTTTATATTTAGTAGGTGTGTTTCTGTAAACTGTCACTAGTTTTCACTATCTGTCTCGCTTGACTTTGCAGGCAATCGGAAAATATGCAGATGTTGACTCGTTCCACATGTGTAGGGCTCTGGCAGGGGTGTCATCATTCTGAGCAAGCTTTGAACTCCCGTCTGTGTGATATTTGACAGCACTGAACTCTCCTGCCGTGAAACAGGTGACAAGCGAGAGAGACGAACAGAATCTCAAGCAGTCGGTGTCTCCAGCTGTTTAATTTGTAGTCGTCACTAATCTTGTGGTTTAAACGATCCTCCAATCAGGAGAGCTCATCTGCAAAGTATGCACTTCTGCTATTCATTTCAGAGCCATAATCATTTAGTAAACAACCGCAAACTACAGTATCACAGGTGTAGACCAACTCAAAATAAGGGCCATGATTTGATATTTACTCAGTGCCTCGTTTCCACTCCTGCACCAGATGCCCGGTTGGTTGGAGGCTCAGATGTCTTAATTTCCTCTATTTAGCTGTGTGGATCGGTAACAGATACTCACCAAGGGACTTGCGTTCAGGTGAACGCTGCACATCATTTCCTACTCAGCTCACACCGAGTTCTTGGGGCTGCAGTTTTTTCTGCGGACTGAGTTCATTAGGTTTAACTGAAATATAGAAAAAAACTGGAAAATAAGGATTACGTTGTTCATTACATTTAGAGGGACACTAATGAGTTAAATTGCAAGTCGAATCAGATTCATGTAAAAATTCATTGCCACTTAATCCTAATTAGGCTCGCAGGGAGGCTGGTGCCCATCTCAGCTGACTGGGCGAAGGTGGAGTACACCCTGAACAGCTCGCCAAACCACTGCAGGGACAACACGCATAAAACCATTCACACTCACACCTAGAGGTGATTTGGAACTGCCAGTTAGCCTACTGTGCAAGTTTTTGGACTGTGGGAGGAAATTGCAGTACCCGGAGGAAACCCACGCAAGCACAGGGAGAACATGCAAACTCCACACAGAAGTGCCCCGAGCCCGGGGATCGAACCCGGGACCTTCTTGCTGTAAGGCGGACGTGCTAAGACTTCACTTTGCATTTGAAGTCTATGGTACAAATTCAGTTGATATTCACCTTAAATTGATGTATTCCACTGTGCAAAATTTGTGATAAGAACTGCTGCAGAGCAATGAGACTTTAAATTTACATTTGAACAATTTAAGTACACATTTGTACATTTAAAAAAAATTAACACATATTACATAGTAATGAATGAAACAAAGTCGATATTTGGTGTGATGACCCTTTGCCTTATACATATAGTAGACTCAGGTACAGTTTGTGCAGTTTTACAAGGTAATGATCTGTAAGTAAGCGATGACCTGGCGATCTGTCCAGGGTGTACTCTGCCCTCGCCCAGAGTCTCCAGCCTCCCAGCGACCCTAATTAATTGAATGAATCTGTAAGTTTTACTGAATGTCTTGCAGAACCAGCCGCAGTTCTCCTGGAGATTTTTACTGTCACACTTGCTTCTTTATTTGTATGAAAAACTCAGCAGTTTTATGTTTATCTCTGAAAAGTGATCTCTTATATAATATGCTGCTTTGCTATCAAAATACTTAAAAAATTTTTCTGTAATGTAATTTTGTGATGGAAAGCTAATGTTTGGAAATCAAATTTTTTTTTACTGACTTGCTAGTGTACCAGTCGTAAAATCAAAATCTACAACAAAGTTAAAAGTCATATAGATATTTAGGCACTGCTCAAATGTGTTGCATGGGTACGTTTACAGAAACATGCGTACTTAAAGTAAGGGAATAAGCTGCGAAGTGCGAGGTGCTCAGTGCTGGCAGCGCGATATATTTTTCCCGTCATTTTCTTCATTTATTGGCCTGCCTGTGTGGGCACATGACCACGGACGGAACAACAAGATCAAGCTTGTGGCTTTATAACATTTGCATAAGTATGGAGGTCTGGAGCACCGTTAAAAAAATAGATAAATAAAAAATAGAGCGAGTAAGACTTTTGCCCGGTATTGTAGTTGTGAAACTATTAAAAACTTATTTTGTCTTAGTTGGGTTATTTACTGGGGGCACGGTGGCTTATTTGTTAGCATGGACACCTCTTCCTCTGGGTCCACTGATGTCCTCCTATAGTCCCAAGACATGTGCAATAGGTCAACTGGATAAGCGAAATGGGCCATAGGTGTGAATGTGAGTGTGAATGGTTGCTTGTTGGTTGCTTGTCTCATTGTTAGCCCTACAGTAGACTGTGTAGGGTGTACCCCTCCTCTCACCTGAAGTCAACTGGTATTGGCTCCATCTTCCCCTGTGACACTGATGCACAGGCGAGATATATATATATATATATATATATATATAATGGATAGATGGGTTTTTCTGCCAGTTCCCGCCCTCTCTCCAGCTCTCCCCTATCAGACGATGGCTATCGAGCAGAGAGGGTGAAGTCTGAAGTGTTTTCTTCTAAAACTCAAGAAGGCAGTCAAGCAGCAGCTATCTTTTCAAACTGCTGCAGAGTACACACACTAGTGACCTGACAGCGATTGTCCCTCCTCCACACGCCCCCACTGTCCTGCACTCACCCTGTGCTTATCGCTCTGATCCTGAGTGTGCTTACATCATCACGAGGCAACTCTTTGTATTGAAGTAAAGAGTTCTTAGCATGATGAAGACTTTGGTTTTGGGTGTCGTGATGCATGGCCGTCTCGCGCCCCACACAGATACATCAATTATGCAACTGCATTCATTTCAGTAAATTGTGCTGCAGGTGTGCAAGTATTTTTATGGTGGTAGAAGGAACTTTGGGGCTTAATATCCGACTACAGTCAATAAGGTGAGACCCAGGCCTGTTATTAACACAGAAATGTAACAAATTAAAACATGCACATCATAGCATATGATTTCCACGCTTGGAATATGCTCTTCCAAGTAGTCCAAGTGCCCCCGAACGTGGTACGCAGTGATCACACTAGCCAGAAGAACCAGAGAGCTGGGGGTTAAATGCACTCAGGTGCGGTACAGATTGGTGAGTGTTAGTAAAGTGGTGTCTGCAATCTTCTGCATACATGGGAGGTTCCTATGACTGTCATATGTCATATGACCTATGACTGGCTGGCGTTGTTCTAATTAACAGATGAATAAAGTCACTGTTTCCACGATAAGAATTCAAACTCGCAATCTCCTGATTATAACGTGAACGTTTTTCTCTTGTGCCACTCACATGCTTTCCAGAAAATGTCATAACCTGCTCTTTCAGGAGTTTTAATGGAGATTTTTTTAATATCCCCGAATCTTAGGGTCACAGAATGAAACTAGAAAGGCATTGCAGAGAGCGCAAACCTCTGCAAAAGCCAGAGAAATAAAGCACACAGCACCCACTGCCAAACCTGTTGTAAGACACACTGTTCACAAAATTCCTCGATCCAGAACCTGGATCCGGATCAGCACCAAAATTTAATGGAATGGTACTTGGGCCGTACTCCATCCTTCCAAAAACACTCATCAAAACCCATTTATAACTTTATTGCGTGAAGTTGCTAAAAAACAAATAAACCAACAAAAACATAGCTTTCTTGACAGATGTTGAAAAAAGGGCAATTAGGTATTTATATATTGTATATTAATATTGTTTGATGGAGATTTTAATTATGATAATTCAGCCTTGGGTGGCACAGTGGCGTAGAGGTTAGCATGGCTGCATCACAGCAAGAAGGTCCTTTGTTCGGGTCCCAGCCTTGGGTTTTTATATGTGGTGTTTGCATGTTCTCCATGTGGGTTTCTTCCGGATACACTGGTTTTCTCCCACAGTCCAAAGACATGCCCATTAGGCTAATTGGCTGTTTCAAATTGCCCCTATGCGTGCATGTGATTGTGTGTTTGTTGTCCTTGCTGTGATCTGGCGAGCTGTTCAGGGTGTACCTCGTCTTTGCCCAATATTGGCTGAGAGAGGCACCAGCCTCCCCACGACCCTAGCAGGATAAAGCAGTTGGGCAGATGAGTGGCTGAGAGTGAGTAATTCAGCCGTCGGGGTGCGGATTTGCTGTAGTAATAACACAACCATTGTACTGTCCAGGATTTAGTTGATTAGGTATCATAAACTGAAGTCCGGCTTTTGCCGAAATGCATCAAAAACCAGGATTAAAAATAAGAATGTATCAAAAAAGGGTCTCGACTGTTAGGTTGAACCTGGTGCATGGTGTTGTTACAGTCTGATGGTGTGCGTCTCTCAGCTTTCCCATTGTGTAATCTTATCTTTAGCAAGGTCACCTCCCGTCCACAAACATACCGGTCCCTCAGTCTTCCAGTGGGAACCGTACTTACTCTGAGCTCTTTCTAAAAATATCTCTGCTCTCCATTTCTCTCGTTCCATCAAAGAATTTGAGCTTATGGTATAAATTACGTCATTGCCGGGTTACTGTAAAAGATCGTCACAGAGCAAAAGCGTCCGCCCCGTGCATGCTGCTTGATTTGTGTGTAGCACAATAAAAGCATGCTCGCAGGCATTCCCAGTTTTATAATGATGAATTATGCGGCAAAGTCAGCAGCAGGCTCTCGTCTCTGGAGGGCCGTTTCACTCACGTGTTTTACTTTCTAACCTCCTAGCCAAGCACAACAATCCAGCGTAGGCAGTTTCCGAAAAGCGTTCCAGCACGGTTATGCCTGCCAGTGGCTTTCTTTCACCATGTGTGCACTGAGTCCCTTGCTTCTTCCTATCTCTCTCTCTCATTCCTTAGCTCGTGTTGACTGCCCACGGTAGTCTCATACCACCTGGTACATCTTTGGGGGGGGAAAAAGATACGTGCTGCAGCATTTTTTTCCCACCTTATGACCATGCAGTTCACAGCCAATGTGGTGCAAATCCAAATTCATCCGAGAGGAATGTGAAAGAAAAGCAAACAAGAAGTTATTAGAGCATTTCTGTGCAGTGTTGGTGATGGTTTAATAAAACCTGGGCACACAATGAGTCTGTCTGCGTATATCTGTTCAGTGAATCTGGCTGCCTGTTTCTTTTCACCCTCATGAAAAGAAAAGCTTCCTGCTTACATGACCTTTATTGTCCTGCAAAATCCCACTCCGGGTGCACAGACTGAGCTCAACCCTGTGAACCTGGCAAGCTTTTATCTATTCAGTCTGTATAATGTTTTCATATCGTCTTACACCACTAGACTCTACCTACACTATGGACATTCTTCCAATACAAGCATTATGATTAGTGCTTCAGTCGTGATGATTAAATATTACACCTTAAAATTTGTGACCTCGGCAGAAATGCTGCTGAGCGCATCGATTTTCTTTAAATGATTACACTGCAGCCTGTGTAAGACCTCCCACAGTGACATTATAACTCAGAGTCATATAACACATGGAGAGCTGGTTGGACTAGAATCTGGGTACATGCTAGGCCAGGCTGAAATAGTACCCAGAAGGCACTGCTGTCCTGCTCCTGAGGAGATTTATGGAATTCTTAGTAGGGGTGTAGTGAAAATCTCTTCTTCACTTTGCAGGTATGAATTGTGTACCGCTGTGTGATCTGCTGCTCACCAACAAAATGAATTCCTTCATAGTTTTAATGAGGTGTGTTTAATTTAGGCTTGTTCAGATTAGCCCTGAGGTAAGTGTGGCCTATCGATTTACTGTACTTCTGTTAGAGCGATAGAGTTAAATGGGGTAAATGTAAAAAAAATGCAGAATAAAAATACAAAACAGTGCATTTTCAATGTATTACCTTTATTCAAAACTGAATTTTGGCAGAGGTACTCTAATCACCGACTTACTTTGTCCATCCAGATGTCTGTTTGCTTCTTTGTTTGTCAGTGAACAAAATTGTGATCACACTCATGCATGGATTTTTACCAAACTTGGTGGGGACACTATCTTACCTGAGTCCCAAAGATGATTTTGATTTTGGAATATTACAGTCAAAGGTGAAGGTCAGAGTACGGTCACGAAGGTTTGAAAAACATTTCCCATGTTTAAATTAAATTTACTTGTATTTGAGAGACAAATTGACTTAAATCCATTGATACACTAAGGGGCAACAATATACACACTTTTAAACGGCACAGTCCCCTTTGGCCTTGGGTAACCTTGAAAGGTTAAAATCAAGGTCACAGGATTTTGAGCGCTTGTAACTATGAAATGAGTGCTGATAGACATGGTGTTGTTATAGAACATAGGAAACCATATGACATGGGGTTAATAGGAAACCATATGACTTTCAATGAGACAATTACATGTGACCTTGAGTGACCTTGAAAGGTAAAACTCCAGCCATTTAAATCCTTCAAACTAATTTGGTCACATCCATTCGCTATATTGCTGTATTGAACATGAGTAATTAAAACCAGCACCCAGTTAGGGTGTATTTGCTCCATTATCCTTGCTGGTTGGCAGAGGTACCTTGCTCTACCGTTCGACGAGATGGAAGAGACTTATGGGGAGAATTCCGCAGTGTATAACATAGTCAAGTACTCGCATCGTTGGTTTAAGTGTGGTCTGACATCGGTGGAAACATTTTGCCACTGATAAAGACACCATCCGGCAAGTGGAGGCTACCATTTTGAAAGGTCGCCACATAGCCATTATCCAAGGTGTCAAAATCATTGTGGGGTCTGTGGAAAAAAATTATCCATGACCATTTGCACATATGGGAGTTCTTTGCATATTGGATTCCCTGGTTACTCACACCTTTCCAGAAGCAGGAACCAGTCACATGCTCCCTGCCTCTTTTGGAAATTTGCCAAGAAAACCAGGAGAACTTCTTTGACAGACTGATTACACAGGATCTATCACTATGATAAGGAAACTAGTCGAATCTAGTCGGAGCAATGGAAGCATGATGACTCACCACCTCCAAAGAAGGCACGTGTCCAACTCTCAGTGCAAGATCATGCTCACGGTCTTTTGGTACCAGCATGGAGTAGTGATTAGGAATTTCCTGGAAAAAGGTTCCACAATTACCGGGACACACTACGCTTCACTGCTGCAGAAATTGTGAAAGGCCACAAAAACTGAGAGGCATGGCATGCGGACAAAAGATGTCAACGTCCTGGTTCACAGCACATGTTGCCCTGAGGAAAGCACGGCCCTGCGGCTATGAAATCCTTTCTCACCTTTCTTACTTCATCTGATTTCCACCCTTTTCCAACCATGAAGTCATTTTTGAAAGACAAAAACTTCCAAGATGATGAAAGGCTGATTTCCGAGTTCAAGTCTTGGCTTCTGACTTGACCTCCAGACTTTTACCAGCGAGGTCTCCACTGCTGCATAGAGCAACGGGAGGAGTGTGTGACCTTTGGTTGTACCTATGAAGAGAGAGACTAACACTTGTGCCAAGTTTTGTTCGTCTCAGTCCATGGTAAATGAATCAGGGGAAATCTTTAATGAAAAGCCCTCGTATGAATGTGTAAAACTTCATCCTAGTAATTTCTTTTCTTGACTTGCTATTTATACATCAGAGGACAATTCAAAATACTCAAAAAAAGTTGTTTTATGACAGCTTTAACCTTATTATTGCCGTGCATGAGCTCAGAGTTCTGCACATAGTTTGGATCAATATGTTACATGTCATGATTTAATGAGTACAGTTCTGCTTTGCAGTACATGCCAATGTGCCTTGGGAAATATAGACCCCTGGCCAGATGTCGTTAACATTTGATGACATTCTTCTCTCTTTTCTTTGCGTGAGAAAGCCTTTCATTCCTACTTTAGTGTGCAGAGAGTTTTTTCTTTTTCTTTTTTTTGGTATAGGTGAGGTGTGGTGCCCTGCTGCTCGTCCCTCTGGCCACTGTGCACCATGTGGATCAGCCTACTGTGCTTTCTACAGGAAGTCACATGAGATGGACAATCTAGTGAAAGGGCATTAAATACTCTGAGTGTTACTTTGATGTTACCACCATTTATATAAATGCAGACAACCGAGTTTCTGCCGATTTTCTGGAAAGAAAGGGCACTTTGTGCTTCACTCATCTTTTGTTACCGGGTTCGGCGGTTAAGGTGCTGGCTTAATGATCTGAAGGTCGGGGGTTCAAGCCCCACTATCAGCGGGTTGTCACTGCTGTCCCCCCCAGTGCAGCTATCTGGGTTATCAAACGCCGGCCATGTCTCTCACTGTCTGTGGTGAGAGGAATGTAAAAGAACCACTGCTGTCGTTCCAAATGAGAAGGCCATTGGGTTACTGCCCGCGTGGTTCTGCCCTGTGATGGCCTGGTGAGCTGTCCAGGATGTACTCCGCCCTCACCCAAAGTCGGATGAGATTTAATCTAATTTGGATTAATTGGTTCGGAAAATGAATGAATAAACGTCTTTGTTACCCATTTCACATACTAAAGCTGTTAAAGTTATGATGTTAAAGATCATGTGACGTTTGTTGGGGTTATCACAGTTCATGATCTGAAGCGCAGATTTTTCAGTGTGATCACATGATAATGTTGTGCATATGGTCTTCTTGGGGAAACAAAGTCTGTCATTTTGAATTTCCTTTGGAGGGTGTCTGGGCTCAGGCTTGGAGATAGGGTGAGGAGTTCAGACATCTGGGAGGAGCTTGGGGTAGAGCTACTGTTCCTCCACACCGAAAGGGGTCTTCTAAGGTGGTTCAGGCATCTGATTAGAATGCCTCCCTTTAGAGGTGTTTCGGGCACGTCTAACTGGGAGGAGGCCCCAGGGGAGACCCAGAACTCCATGGAGGAAATATATATTCTGTCTGGCCTGAGAACACCTTGGGATCTTCCAGGAGGAACTAGAGAGTGTTGCTGGGGAAAGGGATGCCTGGATCTCTCTCCTAGTCCTGTTGTGTCGGCGACCCGATCTCGGTTAAGCTGAGGAAAATGGACGGATGGACGGACTTAAATGCCCAACCCGCAAAAATGTGTAACTGTTTTCACTCTGATGTTATTCTTAACAGTGTTTACCAACATGGATTTATAAGAGCAATGTATCAATGCCACAGAATCAATTCTGACACATTTACTGTTTTACTATTTAAAAGTTTAAATTTGTAGAGTTGTATGCATATGCGTTGACTCGCTTAGCCCCTCCTTGCCCTTCTCTCTCTCTCTCTCTCTCTCTCTCTCTCTCTCTCTCTCTCTCTCTTTATCCTTTTCTTTTCTTCCTCTCGGTCGTTGACAGCACACCCACCCACACATAACATCCATGTATGTGCACATGATACGAGCATACGGAACAGTATCACAAGGGAGCTGTGCCTTCCGCTTGGTGTGCACACACACTTCCTTAGCACATGAAGTTGGACACTTTGGACAGTGCTGTTGTTTTATTTATATGAATGATGCAATCTGTATAAGTCTTCAGAAAACATTTCCCAAATTAAGATGTCCACTGTATAAGATCGTCAGATCACCCAAAACTTTCATCCATGCTCAGTCTTTCATAACAGTAAACTAATGGGTGCCATGTATTCCCACCTGACTGTATTTAACAGCTCAAACCTCCATGAGACCTCAGACATGCATGACTGGACGGTAAGGTGATGAGTTCCAGTGCCCACAAGCAGTATCTGCCAGTGCTTTCTTTTGTTGTTTTACACTGCTGCAATCTAAGTATTTGTGTTATGTAGGTGTCAGTAGTTCCATTACAGTACAACCCGCATGAACGGAGCACCATAATCATGGATTATGGCTCCCATATGTGGACTGTGCTTCCATTGACTTCATTTTTGATGGTTGTCCCATGTCTTTGCTAGGTTGATGCTGATTGGCTGTTATATATTGTTGAGTTGCATGACAACAGTTGTCAAGGATGCTTAAAACCCATCTGTGCATAACATCATAAATCAGTTTTGTTTTTGTAAAAATTTTCAAGTTGTTTTTTTTCCTCCATAAATTTTGCTTTAGTTTATTATTCAGTTTTATGGAGTGTGGTTAACATTTCCTTTATAGTATATAATAAATTCTGAATCCTCAAAAGACTTCCTTACTACACAGTGCTGTTAGCGCGGAGCCTGCAGAGCTCACTTGATATGTCTGTCATAGTTACATTTTGTAAATAATAAAGTTATTTCAAATTATATAATGGATGAGTTCAAAAAGATCTCAGAAGCAGGAAAGGCATATCCAGCAATAAAACTGAAACCCACAAAAAATAGAGGCTCATAGACCTCCCCTCAGACTCGTGCAGAATAAAAAAAAACAGTCCTATTAATGTAGGCAAACAAAATTGCAGGTAAATAAATGTTAATGGAGCAAACACAGAAATCAAAAGCTTGGAGCTCTGGTTCAGATGGGTCAGAAAAAGAGAAATTGGTTGGAAAAAGAGAACAGGATTGGTTCTTGGGGAAATTAAAAGCATTATCCCAAGTGTATAATATCTGAATCAAAATGAACACTCAGTTTTTCAGTTACAGGTGGCGTTATCACTGTCACGCCTTAAAAATAAATAATAAAAATCTTGTTTTAATTTAAGTTGGGCTTCTGGGTAGTATATACTAAAACACCTTCACAGAACATGGTTTACTCAGGTTTCTGAGTAGTATGTAAGAAACTCTGAATGATCAGGCTTACCTGCCTCTGTAATGGTTAAGAATCTCATTTTAGTTTGCTTTTCTTTACGTTTCCATATAGTACTAAAATTCTCAAAGGAATTACACAGCTCTTAGGCACCTGCTCACACGTGTGCTTTATTGCTTCTTTTTTTATATACCAACGCAGTATTTGCCCCATGCTTGGTGGATGTAACTGAAATGAATAGTCTTTTCTGCAACATCCACCTTGCCTTTGGCGAATAATCCTTTATTATCTTGTTACAGTGGCACTTGCCAAGGAGTGCGATGTATTAGGCTTAAAGTGAATGGTCAGTTCTTGAAGTTGATGTGTTGGAACTAAGTGTAAGGATCTGAGTGACTTTGACAAGAGCCACATTATGATTGCTAATCAACTCTATTCATTTATAACGTCTATTCATCTCTAAAACAGCAGGTCTTGTGGGGTGTTTCTGGTATACAGTTGTAAGTACCTATCAAAGCAGGTCCATTAAAGGGCAACTAGTGAACTGAGAAGAGTGTCATGGGTGTCCAAGACTCACTGATGAGCTTGTGGAGTGAAGGCTAGTGTGTCTGGACTGATCTCACAAACTGCTGAAACTGTTAATGCTGGCTATGATAGGAAGGTGTCAGAACACAGTGCATTGCAGCCTGCTGCATATGGAGCAGGTGGTGTTATTGTTATGGCTGATCAGAATATACTGTAGTCGTACTACTTATACTGCATCTGTACTATAGTAAATCACAATATTGGCAGTGGTGGCGGCTCAGTGGTTAAGACTCGAAGTTACTGATCAGAAGGGTGGGGGTTCATGCCTTAGCACCACTAAGCTGCCACAGTTAAGATCCAGGCCCTTAGGCCTTAACTACCCAAGTATATATGAGAAAAACTGTTGTGGTCTGTGTACAGCTTTGGGTACATGAAGCACAAAATGAAACCGTCTGCTCCCTTTTGTTGTGTGTATTTTGGACTATTGGCTGTAAACGCTGCACATTGTAGTGCCTGAACTTTTTCTGAAACACTCAAAGGAGCCCATCTGGCACCGTCTTCCTTGCCACAGTCAAAGTGACTAAGATCCCATTCTGTTGTTTGATAGTGCGTTATTGTGTCACTCAGCCTGAACATTTTGACAGAATTTATAATTCTATGAGAAACAACACAGCGGAATTATCAGTGTGTTTTCTTTAGCAGGTATAAGATGAATAATCTCTGCTGAATGCAGGATGATAAATATGAATGAGGAAGGAACAAAGGATTTGTTATTTAAAGGTTATATATTGTGCCTATAGGAAAAGAGAAGGATTTTAGTCCCGGGTTCGAACGTTTCTGTGAGGAGTTTGCATGTTCTCCCTGTGGTTAGGTGGGTTTCCTCTGGGTATTCCCGTTTCCTCTCACAGTCTAAAGACGTGCACATTAAGCTAACTGGCTGTTCCAAATTGCCTCTGGGTGTGAGAGTGAGTGTGTGTTTTTCCTGCGATGGTCTGGCGAGCTGTTCAGGGTGTACCCCATCTTTGCCCAGTGACTCCAGCCTCCCCGTGACCCTAATAGGATTAGGCGGTTTGGGAAATGAGTGAATGCATCATTATTAAATTTTCGACTCTTAAGGTGCACGATGTCTGGATGGAAACGCAGGTTGGGTCATCCGACGAAAATATTTAATGGTGTCTTTCAAAACGGCCTTCCAGCTCTAACATGCGTCAGTACAAGCTGAATGTACATGTTGTCCGATAGTTACCGGTTTGGTTCTGGCCCACACATCCTCTTTACTCTTTCACTTACTGTCTTGTGGTTTTTTTCTCTTTCATGTTTTTATGTAGTAGGACACAAAGGTAAATAAAAGTTGTGTATAATCAGTTTGATGGTTAATTTTAAAACTATATTGTATAACTTGTAAACTTGTGCTCTCTCCCTCTCTCTTTCTTTCTTTTGCTTTTGTCTCTCTCTTTCTCTGTCCCTATCTGTCCATTTTCTTTGTCTCTGTCTCTTTCTGTTTTTCTCTTTACCTCGGTCTCTCTCACTGCATCGGCCTCTTTTTTCCTTTGTCTCTCTCCTCTGATTCTTTCTGTTCCTGTCTCGCTGGCTGTTCTGTGTCTTTCTAATTCTGTCTCTGTCCCTCTTTCCTCTCTCTCTCTGTCTGTCCTCTGATTCTCTGTCTCTTTGTTTCTCTGTTAATCATCTGCTCTCTTTTCATCCCTCTCTCTCTCTTATTCTTTTTCAGGACTTCAGTGTAACTGCAGCGAAGACGGCTCGGAGGACCCAGACAGCTGTGACCCGCTCACCGGGGGCTGTAAGTGTTTGCGCGGATATTCAGGACTCCGTTGTGAGCAGTGTAACCGCGGCTATTTCAGAAACCACACAGGTGGCTGCCAGTCGTGTGACTGTGACTCATCCGGAGCAGCAGGTCCGCAGTGTGATAGGTATGTGCTAGAGGGATGTTTTTTTTCACCACAAAACACGCTTTTCCACCAGCCAGTGCCAGATTTCTTCAAGCACCCCGGTGCAAAGCAGTTACCAGAATAGTTTTTCACAGTTACGTTTTGACGTCAAAGCAAAATTTTTTTGCATGAATGAGTCATATGTGAAAAAGTGCCAAAGGTGAGACGAGTCATTATCTAAGATGATTAGGAAATACTCGGTGAGTTTGTTTGTACTGCCTTCTATGGATGTCTGGTGTTACTTGTGGTGATGTAAAATTTGCTGTCATTGCATTAACAGTGTACTGCACACTTAAATGTGTTCTGTGATGAAGCATCAATGCAGATATATGCATGTTGTTGGTAGCGGAAGCGGCAACTGCTGCTTCAAACGATCCTGAACCTGAACCTCATTTTCAAAGATATGCAGATCGAGACTCATTCACAGGAGTTTATGAGGTACTTCAAACCCTCTTGGCCTTGCCTGGAAACAATTGGCATAACTTACATTTTAGGAAACAACTGTACTCTCATTCACTCACTCACTCACTCACTCACCTACCTACCTGCCAAACCGCTTAAACCTATTAGAGATGCAGGGAGGCTGGAGCCGATCCCAAAAGCACTGGGCGAAGGCAGGGTGCACCCGTTACAGCTTGCCAAACCCACACAGGACCAACACTCACAACCACTCACACTCGCACTCACACTTAAGGGCGGTTTGGAACAGCCAATTAGCCTAAAGTGTCTTTCGACTGTAGGAGGAAGCCAGAGTACCTGGAGGAAACCCACACAAGCACAAGGAGAACATGCAAACTCCACACAGGAACGCCTGAGCCCAGGACTTCTGCTGTGAGGCGGATGTGCTAACCACTACGCCACCGTGCCGCCCAATAACTACACAATAGAGCCTTATGTCACCTTCCACAAAAACTCAAATGTTTAAAGCAGTCAAAGAAAATACAAGTGAAAGCTTCAAGCTGGAATCTGATCCATCAGCACAAAACAGGTGGCAGTGGCGGAAGCATTCCAATTTGGCTTTCAATTATTGCCCCGTGCACCTTCCTCACCGCCCTGGCGGCCTGTTTGGAATGCTATCCCAAATCTGAAGTTCTACGTGTGTGGTCGCCATTTTCAGAGGGAGGATGACGTTATTAATGCTGTTGAGGATCTCAAGGCTCAAGATGTGACCTTCTACCATAAAGGGAGGGTAAAGCTTGAACGTCGGTGGACCAAGGGCATTGAGTTAAAGGAGACTATGTTGAACAATAATGCAAGAAGAAGTACCCTTGTAAGCCATCCCTCCTCCCCCTGTCTGCCTGCTGAACAGAGGGGAAATGCGTAAATCGATATTATCAGTTTTTTTGAATCACTGTTTATGATCTTCAAATGATGGCGAATGATTTTAGCCATCCTTCAATTGTTGTTACCTTCCTGTGACATTGGTGGTCACATGCACCAAGAAATCAGTTCCAAATATATCGACCCCGACAGAAATCTTGTCAGGTGATTTTGATCGAACAGCATGAGATTTCCTCCGAAATGTCGGAACTTTTGTTTCCTCATTCCCTTTCCACATCGATGAGCTGCACCTGATGGAAGCCTGATCAGGTTAACAGCACTGCTATGTTTATTCTGCGTTCATGTTCATACACATCGCGCCATTGTGGTCAGAGTGGTCACATGCGAGAACCATCCTGCTCTGTTTCACCCATCAAAGGGTTATACCTGTTGTCCTCCTGTATCTTTGATGTCCTGCCAACAGAAACCGTGGCGCATTTGAAATAACTGAGCCATTTGCCGCTCATGCGTCATTCGTTTGTGAGTTCGATTTAAATAGACATTCATTATTAGTTTTACTTGATTCTCTTAGAGCTGTCCCATTGGTTGGAATCAAAAACTTGGTACCAGTGCTTCCTGTTGTATCTCCAGCATGTTTGGTTTTGGTCCGGGTCCCATCGGTTATGGTGCGTGATGAGCCATAATGTCACTGATCTTCACACAAAACAAATAAAATAAACATGAGTGCTTCATAACACTCACTCACTCATTTGCTTAATCCTCTTAGGGTCACGGGGAGGCTGGAGCCTATCTCAACCAACACTGGGCGAAGGCAGGGTACACCCTGAACAGCTCGCCAGATCATCGCCAACACACACACAACCATTCACACTCACACACACACACACACACACACCTGGGGACAATTTCATATGCATGTCTTTATACTGTTGGAGGAAATCGGCGTACCTAGAGGAAACTCATGCAAGCATAGAAAGAACATGAGAACTCCACACAGAAACGCCCAGTACTTGATCCTGGGACCTTCTTGCTGTGAGGTGAACATCCTAACCATTACCCCACCATGTTTCAGGGCAGTAATGTGTATACTTGTATCCCTATTTTGAAGTAGGCTTATATAGACTAACTATAAACTAGCCGGATTTCATCATGATTTCCTGCCACTCATCATTAGTTACAGCCAACTTCATTCCTGCAATATATTTTGGCAGTAGTGGATGCACACTGGCCTTTGTCGGGTCGCTTTTAAAGATTTGCTTCATTAATTTTTAATTATTTTTATGGTACGCATAAAATCAAGACCCTCATAGATTAAGAGCACAGCCATCACTTTTAGTTACAGCCTGGATCCAGGACCTTTTTACGTTGCTAGTGTTGCAGCGAAAAAATTATTATTAAAAGGATACTTGGCTTACAAACCATCAGAGGCAATATTTTATACACATAATGGCAAGAGACCATAAAATATATTTAGCTATTAATTATGTTCACTGTGCTATAGACAGGTGATGATATTCAAACTACTCGTCCAGGACTTTTTTAGTTTTGGCAGCCATGACTTCCTTTCTGCATAATAATTACGTTATATTCTTAGAGCTGCCAATATTTATGCATTACAAGCGGGAACTTTACGGTTTGACATCAGAACAATTGTAGGGCTTGAATTTCATAAGCACACGGTCTGTGCTGTTCATGGTTAAGTTGCATATATTCAACTATCAATATGCAAAATGAATCATATTTGTTTTCTGTGTGTGGCTGAAAGACTGGAAATTATTAGAGAATCTTCATTCACATGTTGTGACTGTCTGTTAAAGTATAATGTTTAATAAAGTTATTAACCCGAAATGTACTTTTTTTTTTTTTATAGTGTACTATGTAATTTTATGGAAAATTGAATATTATGCCATGACTTGATTTTATCTCTTTAAACTTGCTCTTTTTGTATAACATTGCTAAAGTGGAGGTCCTGTGGACTTTTAATACAAATGAGTCAAAGTGAGTCCAATTAGTTGTAGTATCCCAAATCTACAGCTAGTTTACTTTAAAATACATTTGTTAAATTTGGTGAAGACAATCAAGAGAAATTAGGGATCATGTTTCAGGAATCGTCATCTGAACAGACAATAAGGTCACGAGAAAATCAGCAGTAAAATTAATGCATAGCACACATTTTATTTGACCGAAAGCTCATACCTTTTTGTTGTTTTGCAATCTAATGTTTTGGTGACGGATACAATATAGATAAAGGAATGTAGGGAAAACATGATATACGGGTAATTGTTCCCCATGCTGTCATTTCAGATCACTTTAACACACTTTTGCAACACTGGATTCATTTTATGGTGACGCCCCATTGCTGGTCCACAGACAACGAGTCCATTTAGAAATTCTAGTACTTTCCTTCACTCATGTCTTTATGTATATCTGCAACACACGCATAAAGGCATGTATGTAGTGAGAGTTTGAAGTTAGCTTTGCAATGCTGTGCTGAGACAGTGTGAATAATTATAGCCTGGAAGCAGCAGACTGCCTGCCGTTGAAAACCACAGTTAAGCGAGCCTTACCCGCTCACTTCTGTTTAGATTGGAGAGAGCACAAAGCACACAGCCGCCACAGTTTGAGGCCAGGCTTTGGCTCAGCTCTCCTTCTCTCCCACTGGGCATCAGAAGGAAATTGTGCTCAAAGATTAAACTGTCATCCACTGGTGCCACCCAGGAATTGTTGGACCCTCTATCTCGCTGTCTCTTTCTTTGTCTCTCTTTTTCCATCTCTCTCTCTCTTTCTCTTACTTTATTAACTGTTCTACTGAATGGAAAATGATGATTTTGGGTTGACGTTTGGGCTCAAACGGGAGCCAGGGAGTGCAAAAGATATATTTTGTCAAGTGTTGCTCCAAATAGAGCATTACAGTGTGATTCCTGAACAGCTGCTACTGTCTGACCTTAAATACTAGGTTAGGACCTTAGACCTGCAGGGGTATTTGGAGCTTGTGAGTCGTAGCTATCAGTTTGCAGAAGTTGTCGATCTGATTGGTCTGCTTGTTCACGGTAACAGCAAAGAAGCTGACAGTAAATAAAGGGTTATTTTTTTTGTGATACCCCATAAATGTGACATTTACACCAACAGTACCAATTATTCATTCATTCTTTTTCTAAGCCGTTTAATCCTAATTAGGGTCGCTGGGAGGCTGGCGCCCATCTCAGCCAACTCTGGGCAAGAGTGGGGTACTCCCGGGACGGCTCGCTAGGCCATTGTAGGGCCAACACACACACACACAACCATTCACATTCACACCTAGCAGGCATTTTGGAACCGCCAATCAGCCTACTGTGCATGTTTTTGGACTGTGGGAGGAAACTGGGGTACCCGGAGAAAACCCACGCAAGCAGGGGAAGAACACGCAAACTCCACACAGAAACACCAGAGCCCGGGAATCGAACCCAGGCCTTCTTGATGTGAGGAGGACGTGCTAACCACTGTGCCGCCCAGTAACTTTTATTTACTTCTGAATACTTGTGACATGGCCAAACCTCTGCTACTTATTGTGCAGTAATGTGGAGCTTTGAATTTGCTTTGTTTATGTGTAATATGGACTATATATTGAGTTATCTGCAAGGTGATGATGGATGAAACACAGTCCACATTACGAAACGTTCTTCTGCCAGTAGCTTGCGTTAGCATTTTTCTAGCACAGATTTCATAAATCTATTGCAATACATCTCAAAAGATCTAATTAGCTAATATAAGTGTTGGTTTTCATAGTATATTCACTTTAACCTTGGAGTAATAAAGGATCGACCATGAGACAGTCACTATAGTAACATTGAGTCAGATCTGATATTCGAATACAGATTCCAGAAGAGTAAAACCTGTCTGACAGCCACGCCGAGGTGCCGACATGCCACCAGAGAAGCGCCGTGGTAAAAGTAGGTCATTTTATTAAGTAAAATCGCAGAGTAGTTGCAGGTCTATGTTAAGTGAGAATGTGTAGCCTCGTTTTATGAGAGACTTGGCAAATCCTGGCTGAAGATGATAAGCTTCAGTGAAATTCTGAATGCATTTTAAAGCCCAGCATTAAGGCTGAGTCAGCATGTAAACCCTTATATTTTACACACTGATGTCGGAAAAGAAACATTTGCTAACTTTCCTAGATATTAGCATTCCATAAGTCAGCTCTAGATGATTACTTGCAGTTAGGCTTGGCTACTTATTCAGTTTTAGGCTCCAAAGCCTGAGGTTAGTGATTTCTCTGAAAGTGTAACTGTAGCTAGAGTCCGCTGTTTATTAAATGAGGGCTCGTTATTGGCGCTCAGCATCAGTACTGTGTTTGCTTGTCAGTGTACAAGAGGGAAGGACTTGGGTCCGAGGAATCATGGTGTACCCCGACAGAGTCGACTGTGAGAGGCACCAGCATTTCCATGACCCTTTTAGGGTTAATGAGTGAGTGAGAGCCCCTTCCTCCCCACACGTATTAGTACATAGATGCCTTGGGAGATGAAAGCAAGCTAATAGCCACTCATCACTCCCCATAAAAACTCTTTCCTTCCTGAAAAACCCTGTTACGTGTTATAGATGTCAAGGTCCTCTAACCGAGCCAATGAGCCATCGCTGAGATTTGATGACTGTCAAAATGTTTAAATATGTAAATGTATTTTTAAGAAGTATTTAATAAGAATGGTCAGGTAATTAAATAGCTTATCCATTGTTTTTAATTACTTAATTAAGCCTAGCTTAAGTGGCCTATCTCAAAATGAAAGCACAATTTAAAAAATTATTTTTAAAAATGTAATATTTTGCAATATGCTGCATATTTTCAGGTAATGAATATGTGGCTGCATCTATTAAGGTGCCAGTCAGAATATATGGTCTAATTAACAGTTGGTGTACATATACTACACAGTAATGGTGTGATCTGATTGGTCCACTATTAGGGAAATAAAAAAACATTATAGTGAGTGGATAATGCTTGAGTTACAATGACGGACACTCACAGTTTGTCACGGTCACTTGGAGCAAGCGGCACCATCATTATAATGTGTTAAGATGGAAAAATAAACCATAAAAATCTATTTTTAGATATTTTTTTTGTGTGCACATGTTCTGTATAGTATATACTAGAATATTGAATGAGTGTATAAACACAGCTTTATGGAGCACGGTTTGCTTATGTTTCCATGTAGCATATGCTAATCTCTGAATGAGTACGCTGTAGACTCCTTTGGCTCCATAGGAACACATGGACTTCACCTGACTTGCTTCTGTCATGGTTAAAATATATAAAGATAAACTTTTGTTGTTGTTTTTGGTTTTCTTTGTTTCTGTGTAGTATGTACTAAACTCTGTAAGGGATTTAAAGAAATGCTGTTACCCAGCTCTTGTACACTAAAGTGCACATGGACCTCACCTGTGTCTGTCATGATTTAAAATATTGTGATGAAAATCTTGTTTTAGTCTTTTAGCCTTTTTCTTATGTTCCCATGTAGTATATACTAAAACAATTATTTTCCTCAGGCTTTATGGATGTGGAGCTTTTGGTGTATAATTGTGAACTCTAACTCAGCCAGATTTTGCTCCAGATTTCACTCACGTGCCCACGCCCACTGAAAGCCTGGTGTACATGAGGTGAGACCTGACTGACTTGAGATTTGATCTTGGCCTCTGCTCACATGCACATTGATCAGTGCCAAGCCTTGTGTGGAATTGACCATGCATCCAGTTTTCTGTTTGTTTCGTAAATACGGGCCACTGGTCTTTACATAGGACACAACTATGATGTGCCTCCTCAAATCCTATGTTAGAAAGGAGGTTGTTTTACACCCTTTATGTCTGTAGTAATTCATTTAACTAGATAAATATATTGCTGTACTTCACTGAATCATGCATAATTTAATGGGCATGCATAAATCATGATTCTGGGCAACCAAAACATAGGACTAGGTGACGCATTAGTCTGGTGGGATAGGTAATGAAAGAGTTATTTGTAGAATCTTAATTTAATTTCAAACCCTTTTTTTGGTGTATGGTTTCCATTTGTGTCGTACCCCGCAAGTTACATTAGCTTTAAGCTCAGAGCGCTGTATGAATGTGCTATATTTTGCTGCACAATTTGTGTCGCAGGGTTAAAGGCCCTGGCTTAAGAAACATACCATGGAAATTTAGTCAGACCTGTGATATCAGATGACAAGTTTTTAAACCAGGGGGTTAACCTGAATAGGTGTTGGGCAGGTGGTGAGTGATGTTTGGAAAACTCAATTCAGATAGGCGTTGTTGCACAGTGTGCACCTTATTAATATGATGCTCAAGCAAACAAGCCTGTAGGCAAAACGCCATTTATCTTGTGGTCTCCTGGTTTTCCATTGGAAGGTGGGTGCTTGTATTATATTCGGAGTTAACTGAAGTGTATTCATGCTTCAGTAGCTCTGTGGTCTTATGACTGGGTTTAGAGAAATGCCATTTTGAGCAGATTCCTTCCTTTTTTTTTTTTTTTTTTTTTTAATTCAGAAAACTAATTATGGTTTAAGGGACTTTAAGGACTGATGTGTTCATGGTGCAGGATGGATTTGTTTACTTGCTTACATCATACTACACCACACACTGTGGAAAACCACATGCTAAAAACAGCCACAGTCATTCCAGTGTCCATTAATCATTGTACTGTACTGTACACACACACACACACACACACACACACACACACACACACACACACACACAGAGAGACTACAATGCATTACTACTCATAACCTGATGTCTAATGTAATAATTAGGTGCACAGTTGAGTCCGGATTTGATTAGTCCTGATCTGTCTGTCAGACTAGGATATAAATAAATCAGAGAGTCGAGCTATGAGCTGGTCAGCCACAGTGGCCATAATGAGATTTTTACAATTGAGCCAAAAGCACACAGTCAGTGACTCACCATGAATATAGCAGCAAACCTAGACACAACTTGGATGTGGTCAGACCACATAGGTTAGAAGAATGGCCACTAAAATGCAACACACACTGTGTGTGTTTGTGTGTGTCTGTGTGTGTGTGAGTACTTGTTTAATATTGAGGACCAAAATATGTTTTATCCAGCAGAGCGAAGACAATCTGGGAACGTGAAGACATTTTGGTTGTTGGAGGGTTAAGACTTGGTTTTAGGGTTCAGATTAGATTAAGGTTTAGGTTAGGGTTTGGGTAAAGCCTGAGGTTAGGCATTTATTTGTGATGGTTAGGGGTAGAGTAAGAGGCTAGGGAATGCATCATGTCAATGAATGTCCCCATAAGGATATACAAGTGTGTGTGTGTGTGTGTGTGTGTGTGTGTGTGAGAGAGAGAGAGAGAGAGAGAGAGAGAGCTTATTGGGTTTTTAGGAATCTTCTAGAGCAAAGATTAAAACAGTCGTATTGGGTTAGGATAGTGAGCAGATTGTTGAGTTCTCAACTCTGATTGGTGAAAAGGTTGATTAATGTTTTATAGCAGTTCCCTGATGGTAGTAATTCTGATCATTTTTAAATTTCTGCCCATGTTTTTATGTGTTGTTTCCTCTTTCACTGGGGTTATTGGCCATAATATATTTATACATGTGTATACATTTTTCTGGAACATGAAGAAATGGCTTACTGACTTTATGTCAGAGAAGAAACGAGAGGCTGGGGAGAATAAGACTTCTCATAGCTGTTATAATGCAAGCACTGCTGGAAGCCTTTTTTGAGTATGAGTATTATTTCATTCTCAGTTTCTTAGCAGCTGGTGATGGGGGCACAGCAATGAATAAGGGTCTGTGAGACAGAGGGGAAAGGGCACTATATGCAAGACCACCATTTGTGAAAAAAATCTGAATAGCTTCCACACTTAGCACAGCTTTTTTGTGTTAGGAGTTTGGTAGTACGTGGGGATCCATAATGAGAACCTGCAATAAAATTAGTGAGAAACAGATGTAAAGGAGGTTGTGAGTCAGAAACAGAGTCATGTTGCTTGTATCACCCTCCTTATAGCTCAGACGTCAGGATGGCTGAGATGTTGCCATGAATAATTGCATTTTTCTGTAAGGGTGGAATCACTTAGTGGTCTGTAGATCAAATCCAGTAATTCTGTGCTGCTTTTTGTGCTAAAGTACGTTACAGAGAGGAAGTGAGTGTATAGCCTTCATGTCTGAGCCCTATACTGTGACCCATCAGGGTTTGATTTAAACTCTGGCATGAAGCTGCTTACAAAGCACCATCCTCCTTCCCAGTCACTGCCCACACTTTCCACAAATAGCATATTTCTATAATTTTAACAGTGAGAAGATCTGTATTTGTTTAATTGCATTCAGCGGAAGCTCATAGACGTGAGTGTAAGTACTTTGACAACAATTATATGGTAAGTAGCGTCTATTTAAAATATCCTTAAAATGAAAAGGGCTTGTAGCCTTTTGATAGTGCCATGTTACAAGGCATAAAGAAAAGAAGTTGAATGCTTTGTAATCGTACTCGGCGGGTATTTTCATAAATCGGAAAGTGTTCAGACTCCAAATGAGCGATTTATATGCATCCTAGACAAGATATATTTACGGATGAACAGAGTATACCCCCTGGACAAAATGTTTTATGATTATTAAAAAAAAAAAAAAAGTTTTACTGGATGCTGCTTGATTGCAGCGTGTAATCGCCATGGCATTGCTTCAACGAACTTAAGCAACATCACAACATTAATTTCCATCTAATGTTGGGTTCATTCTTCACCGACATCTTGAATTACTGCTGGTAAATCCACTTCATGAAGTCTTCTCCAGCACATCTCAAACACCTTTAACGGGGTTAAGGTCAGGGCTCTGGGGTGCCAATACATATGAGGAAATGACTCCTCATGTTCCCTGAACTACTCTTTCACTATTTGAGCCTCTACTTTATATCCGTCAGGGATAAAAAGGTCCTTTGATGGGATAACCTGCTTATTCAGTACATTCAGGTCATCAGCTGACGTCATTTTATTGCCACATAATGTTGCTGAGCCTCGACCGGACCAACTGAAACAACAATACCATGACGATTATGCGGTATAATCAAGGCTACCTTTTACCTTTTGGCCAGGCAATGTATATTCATATGTGAAAAATCACTGTTTATTGGCTTTGTTAGATCAGGGGCCAAAAGCAGATTCGGATATTTTTGTGAGCCCATGAGAGTCCATAGACTAAGGCTAACTTATGAGTTGTATTGATTAACCCGCTATTAACTTAGATGTTGAACGTAGACTTTAAGGAGAAGACCTGACGGAGAATATTTTTATATATAATATACATACGTTTCGCAAATATGAAAAACGTAACCTTAAGAAACTCCCACAGGTTTATCTCCTTATCTCCCGACACTCTTTTGTTCATGCTTAAGTGCATTTCTAGCTCTCTACAGTAGTTCCTTTGTTACTTTGAAAATAGATTTCATCACTAATTCTGCATGACTTCTCCTTTGGATCGAATGTGAATTCATGCCAATTGGTGAATGTGGAGTTGTGGTGTACTGAGGGGCGTTTCAACATTATTTCTGCAGAAAAAGAAAGTACACTCAGTAGCATAAACTGTGCAAAGGTCTGAAGCTGTCAAAATCAGAATCGTGACAGTTTTGTACACGTCATTAACTATGTCACTTCCTCCATGTCATGTGTCGGCGAGCCACAGCGTCACGTCAGGTCAGTTTTTGTACTTTAATGTCAACTTAAAATCAAAAAAAGGTTTTTATGTACACCTGAAAAGAAAGCTTTTCATTGTTTGATGCTTTTCTCAAACATGCTCTTCCTTTATTTTATGATTCTTCAGACTTTTTATACATATTCACTGGGGTAAGACAACACAGGATTGGTCAGTTCAAAGGAAGCGGCACACTCAGGACGGGCTAGTTGAAGTTTCACTCTATGCTGGTGCAGAGTCTCTGATTTCTACATGTGTGCCTTGGATTACAGAAATAAAACGAAAACAAACAGTGTGTGGCCAATTTTACCTAACAGGCTCCCATTGGTTAGCTGTTTAGTATGTCATGACGCTACATCGATTCTAAGCAGTTGCCTCTAGTAAAGTGAGGACTGGTGCCTGCTCGAGGTAGGAGTTCATAAAATGCACAAGAGGCACCCGTGGAGAGCAAGACAAGAGAATTTGGACACCCTATGGTCTTGCTTGCCAGACCATAGCAGGGCAACGGGCACACACACAACCATTCACAAACCAGTTAGCCTAACGTGCATGTCTTTGGACTGTCGGAGGAAACAGGAGTACCCGGGGAGAAACCTTTGCAGACATGGGGAGAACATTCAAACTCCATACAGAAATGCTCAAGCCCGGCGTCTCGAACCCAGGACCTTCTTGCTTGTGAGGCGGATGTGCTAGCCACTACGCCGCCTTGCCGCCCTTGCACTTGAAACAAATTATATATCTTTATATTATTATTATTATTATTATTATTATTATTATTATTATTATTATTATAAATTATATGTTTTCTGTGATGGGTGAAGGTATTTCTACAGTCACATTACACAGTATTTATTGCATTGTGCTTCTTATTTCCCTTTCCACCTTGGGTATCAACCCTTAGCATAAATTCCTCAAGGGTTTAAAGATTAGTACTTGCAGATAAGTCACATTGGAGGTGCGGTTACTGTAAAAAGTTGTCAGGGAACTGAAAGCATACACCCTCGATTAAATGTGGTAGTAATGTGCAATATTAACATGGTGGCTCTCAGACTTGTATGAGGTTTGGTAATGATTACAGATGTGTGTTTACCTTGATAGGCTTTTGTAGATTTCAGTTGGTTAGCAGACTGATACGTATGATTGAACAACCCTCCTCTCCAAAGCCACATAAAAGCCGCATTGGACAGAGAAGATCGGTAGGAAAGAGTTTCACAAAAGTGCCGTATTTAACAGTTATATATTTGCTGTAGGCTCGGTATCGGAACTGTGATTTGGCGACATCCACCAAGTCTATGTTGTATACAGTATATAATTGTTTTAGTATATGAGAATGAGATCTAAAATGGGATTGTTATGGTTTATTTTTTACATTTTTAAAGTCATGATAGATGCAGCTGAGCTCCAAGTAAACGTTCAAGCAAGTGCTGACCTGTGTTGGTTCACGGAGTTAAAGTTGGTGCTAATCCTTACTGACTAGTAAATATAACAGAGTCTATATACTCAACTCCAGTTATTCTAGATCAGGGGTCACCAACCTTTTTGAAACTGAGAGCTACTTCATGGGTACTGAGTCATACGAAGGGCTACCAG
>JAQMYF010000005.1:19478284-19494980 GCA_030014195.1 Neosilurus mollespiculum | reverse complement strand
CTCTCTCTCTCTCTCTCTCTCTATATATATATATATATACACACACACACACACACACACACACACACACACACACAAAATCTTGTTTCCATAACTTCAGGGGACAACACATAATCTTTTCCTGGAGACTTACCCTAACCATAACCTATGTCTATAGATATGTACATATCTAACCCTTACCCAAACGTTAACCTATGCCTCACCTTACCCTAACCTTAAAACATGTCTTCGCCTTAATATTTAATGATTTACATTGCGTTTTGTCCCCATTAGGAAGACCGTTCCCTATAATATGACTGGCCCCCATAGCATGATGAATACCTAGACCACACAGACACGCTCATACACACACAAGCCCTAACCTTAACCTAATGGAAACCTTTTAAGTTTTTTTTTTTTAAAGATGCCAAATGATATAAAAGCATACCAACTCCACACGCTGTGGGCGCATCACATTGATCTGAAATGACAACCCGGCCCTCTAAAGCTCGCAGACTCTCCTACTTACGACAAATAAGCTGCCACTGTGAACAGATTCACAGCTACTGTGAATGATCAGGATGTCAGTGTCACATTGATTTAACAGGTGACTTCAGTGAGTAAAAACCCGGGCTGTAGACAAGACAAAAAAACTTTATGCAATGATAAAATTCATGGGCTTTCACAAAATTCCGTCACATACTGTCAATTTTATGCGTAATAGGATTTATTCCTCCTGTAGTACAGTAACTCTCGAGTGGCAAAACAAAACAGCATCAGCATAGACCCCAGAGGCTGTAAGTTCAAACCCAAATCATGGCGCCGTCATCTATAGTCCAGGAGCGCAGAATTGACTATATCCTCGGGGTAAAATGCATCACATTCTTCTCTCTCCTGTCAATCACAGTGACTCCCGCCTATTATGGGGTCATGTTGGTATGAGGACAGATAACCTTCCCTGCTCCCTGAAAGCATATCTTTGGACTGTGGGAGGAAACAGGAGTACCCAGAGGAAAACCATCACTTCTCAACATCTGAGCCTGAATGCAATTCAAATGTCTCCAGCATCTTTTCTTTCTTAGCCCAGTCCAGCCTTTTTCTTCCCCCGATTTCCTGCCAAGCCTGAAGGGAAGACTGAGATGATGTATATCACCTACCCGGGGCGCAGATTAGGAATTCATTATAAGCCTCTGGTGTATGAATGAGTAGACGGCCAGCCTGGAGCTTTCCACTCCGTCTTCCACACACTGTGGGCCATCAGCAGATCTGCTACACTGGAGGTAATTAGCCTCTACAGCGCTGCATCTTACACTCACTAGTGCATAATGTTGGTGTCTGGATACGCCGAGAATAGAAGCCTTCCTCCTTAGAGACACCTTGTAGAGTGTTTTATTCTGGCAGTTAATTATAGAAAGTATGGTTTATGCTCTGAGAGATGTAATACAGTCTGGCCTTGTCAGGAGGAAGCATTTGGTCGTCATCTCAACATAGTTGTCATGTTGAAATAAACTCTATTGTAGTGGTCATTGGGCTCGTGCCTTCTGGCTTTGACTGTAAAACAGCAAAATGGCTCTGATGTGATTGTCAATACTCACTTTATTTGTTTATCCTGGTTCGCCGACCTTTTAAGTCGGAGTCTTGACTGGCTGCATTGATTGCCGCATAGGTCAAGTTTTGGGGTCAGAAATCAGAAAGAAATCTCTAATCAGCCGGCCTGGACTGGCTTATATCCAAAGGCATCGTTATCGCACTGCTAATGAGAAAATGTTTCCCATAGGGGAGACTAATGCTTAACAAATGAATTAGTGAAGAAATCTTGTATTGGCAAATTAGTTTTCTGTGCAACCAGAAGAAAACACGTACTAGCACAGCTCTGGGTTTGCCGATACACACTCGCTCTCACATTGATTGTGTGAGTGGTGTGTTTTCACTGTGAGGCTTTCTGATTCACAGCGGAGCTCCATGGAGCACCATAATCATGGAATATGGCTTGGATTGTTGTCCTGTGTCTGCGCGTTGCTGTATAGAACTTACCCGTTGATTTCATTCTGTATGGTTGTCCCGTGTCTGCGTGTCGCTGTATACAACTAACCCATCAACTTCATTTTGGATGTTTGTCCCATGTCTGTCCTGTGTCCGTGCCTTGCTGTATAGAACTAACCCATCAACGTTATTTTGAATGGTTGTCCCATGTCTGTCTTGTGTCCATGCCTTGTTGTATAGAACTAAACAATCAACTTAATTTTGGATGGTTGTTCCATGCCTCCGTGTTGCTGTATACAGTATATTTGCTCTCTGAATAGGGTTTAACCCATTAATTTTATTTTGGATGGCTGTCCCGTGTCCGTACATTGCTTTTTGATGAGTCTGTTTGAAGTGATACTGATCGGCTGTTATATATGTCATGCTGAGTTGCAGCTCCGTCTTTAAGCAGTGCCTTAGTCAGTATATTTGGTGTATGTTTGTAGTTACTGTTCACCACAGGCTCTTTCACTGAACTGATAAGCTCATTTCCTGCTTCGTCACTTGATTTAGAGGATCTTAAAGGAGAACTGCAAAATGATTTCCTTCTGCTTATTTTTCCATCTGCTAATCTCACACATGAACTGCCATCACGTTCAGATGTCCGTGACATGACGGCAAATTGTGCAACAATGCAGAAAATGGTAAAAATAGATAGAAAAAAGTAAATTGGAACAATAAGCCTTAAGTATTATTCTTATTCTTACAGGGGCTGATAGAGGAAGTAGTGTCCGTGGCACCAAACACAACGATGGATACATTTCCAAGTAGTCGGAGTCTTTTCCTGGAAATGGTCTTGCAGAGTATCAGAATGTCTGTATTTGTAAAATCAGTGGATGAACTTAGCTTTGGAGATGTGGGGTGCGCAGTGTGGAACTTGATATTTCTATTGAAATGTAGGCTGAAAATGGATTATGTTTTTAAATATAATGTAGTTATCTGTGTCCTCAGGACACATTCAGCCTTCAGATGAAACACTAAGCATGGTGTATATGCAAGACCAAAGACTTATAAACATTTAATGTACTTATAGTTTAAGGATTTTAGCTAAATAATTCATGAATATAAAATCCCCTAATGCGCAACAAAATGCAGGCACTTTGCAGTACCAGCTACAATTAGTGATTGACAGAAGGGGTCAGAGTTCATAGTTACACTTTCAGTAAAGTGTGTGACATCCATTTGCATGCTGTAGTGCAGTGTGTCTCCTTCACATAGAGTGAACCAGATTATAGATTGAGGCTTTGTGCTTCTGCCTTATTCCTCCACAAAAGCTGTGTGACGTTCATGGATCTTTCTAAAGACGGGAACACCGGCGGTTATGCAGTCGATTAGCTGTGGTACCAAATGGATGGAAGATTTACAGCTGAATTGTGTCATCTCTGGCATTGGCTTATTCCTACTAAAGTGGCAGGAAAGCTGGTGCCTATCTTAGCCGACACTGGGCCAAGGCGGGAAATACCCTGGACAGCTTGCCAGACCGTCACAGGGAACACACGCATACACACACACACACACACACACACACACACACACACACAACTGTAGGAGGAAACCCACGCAAACACAGGGAGAACATGAACATTCCACACAGAAACATCCGAACCCGAGAACCGAACCCTGTACCATCACTGATTCAGATATTTCAAATATTGTTCATTTCATACCCACCAAGTTTGCGTCTCAATGCAGATATATCAGTGACCTCAACATTTCAATGAGATGCTGCATTTATAATTTTGTTCAGTATATGAGCAACAATTTTTTTTTTTAAAAGAACACACTGCAGCAAATAAAAGAAACTGTAAAACACTTTATGGTCAAATAAAACTAGTAGTTTATGTGTAAAAGTTAATATGTTCGAGCCTGCTCTCATTTCCACCACTTGTGCATGAAACAACCGGTTTATGACCAGACCTCTCCTGATTGTTGTGAAGATTAGGTCCAAAACAAAGTGATGGAGCCAGTGCTTTACGTCTTAAAGGGTTAATGAATAGCTCTTGACTAAAATTTAGCTCACTATTCTGCTTTATCTATAGAGTGTAATGGGATCGAAGGTAGTTAGGCTGTGCAGTGTTTATTCTGCTTTAATTGGGCTCTGTGTAGGATAAATGGACACAACTTGTGTCGTCTTGGAAGTGCCTCATAAAAATGTGCTCATAGAGACCTGTCTACCGACCAAAGAGACATTTAACAGACATTCCGTTACTCTGAAACCTAGGTCTTGCATAGCCCGGATGACTGAACAGTAGACGATTTTTAGCCTTCCAGGGATTAAACGTGATAATAATATAAGTGTTCCAGAGCCAGGGAGCCACCTTGCCTTCTGGGAGGGCGTGGCTTTTATGTTCTATACAACTGTGGGTCAAGCGCTGCATCAATTTAATCAATTCAAGGTGAAGTAGGTTAGTGGTCCGAAGGTCAGGGTACAAGCCCCTGTACCACCATTGTTGGGCTCTTGAGCAAGGCCCTTTACCCCCTTAAAGTTGCTCTGGATAGGAGTGTCTGTTGAATGCCTTAAGGTAAATGCATCCATGAGGCACGTATGGCCTATCAGATGTCACCGTAGACTTTCTCTGATGTAAAAATGTACATGGCCTCACAATTACTGCGGTAGACATAACAGCTACAAGACATGCAGCACAGATGTTTCTGAGGCAAGTGCAGTCTGCTTCCGAAATCTGCCTGAATGGTCACAGAATAACCACGGTACTACCATCCGTGGTACTCTGGTATCAACAATGTGAAAACTTTACTTTACAGTCAGTGTGCCAGCTTTTTCTGTCACAAACAAGAACTCTATTCTAGACCATGGTTAAATTTTTAGTAAACACTTTGTTGTTGTCCTGGACAATGGGAAGAAACCAGAGAACCCAGAGTAAAGCTAGTGATGGCTTAGTGGTTAGGGCTCTGGGTTACTGATCCAAAGGTCAGGGGTTCAAGCCCCAGTTCCACAAAGCTGCCTCTGTGGCCCTTGAGCAAATCCCCAAATCCTCAACCACTCAGTTGTATGAAAGTCGATCTGGATAACAGCGTCTGCCAAATGCCATTAATGTAAATGTAAATGAAAACCTGAGATCGAATCAGGGACCCTACAGCATTTTTCTGTTGATTCATGCATATATTTACAGAGAGATGAAATCCTGCAGCATCAGGAGATGCTTTTCTGCTCGACGTGGTTGTTAAAAGTGGTCATTTGAATCAATATAGAATCACTGGTTCTGGCAGCTTGAACCAGTCTGACCTTTTTCTTATGATCATTAACAGGGTAGTTCCACCTGTAGAACTTGCATTCTCGGGGTAGTTTTTATTTGTTTGTCTTTCTGTGAAAATTCTATAGATTGTTAAATCCCCGACGATCAGGAGGTCCTGATAAACTCAAACCAGCGAATCTGGCTCCACCAACCAGTTCCCTGATCTAATTTGTCCCCATTCTGATGTTAAATGTGAACATTATTTGAAGTAATAAACACCTGCATCTGGATGAGTTTGTTCTTTGCGCTTCCGCAGCCTGATTACCTGAGTGAATAATTGCGTAAACATCATGAGTCCCAGTGTTCCTAATGTCCTTTTGTTTACTAGCTATAATACGTTACAGAGCTGAAAATGTGTCTGGTGCCATCTAGAGGGTGTGTTCTTGCTCTGACACACCTCAGCTCATCCATCAGCGCACACGCCATGTGACAGAGCAACTCTTCAGCTCGGACTAATGAAATGATTGAGATTCTCCAGGGACACAAGCTGGGAGTTTAACTGCTCTCACTGACCTGAGAGAGCTTCATTTATGAGCTAATGAGGCTTTTAGTGGTCTATTTCTGTCATCTGCTTCCTTCTTGCAATGGAGCAGCAGGTACAATTTAGAATACAACAGGATACCTGATGTAATGTTGGTCTAAAATCAAACCGATAGTATTTCTTTTATTAAGCATGAACATGCCTGTTACTGTGTCTGAGCTCTACCTTTACCGAAGCGAATGGAAAGGAAATTGGTACTGATTATAAGCATGTCTGGGCTGAGTGTCCGGGATTTGTTTAGTGGTTTTGCAACAGTGACTCGATAAACCACTCGGAGTTGTGTGAAGCCAAAAAAAGTCTTACTCATCTTAACAGTACATGGGAACAGCATGATCTGATTTGTCCACTATTTGAGGATTAAAAACATTATTCCGAGTGTATAATGCTTGAATCAAACGAAGGACACTCAAAATTTGTCATGGTCACACACTTTATCACGCTGTGGTGTAGGTGTTAGCACGTCCGCCTCACGGCAAGAACGTCCAGGGTTCAAATCCCGTGCTTGGGTGTTTCAGTGTGGAGGTTGTATGGTCTTCCCATGCTTGCATGGGCTTCCTCTGGGTACTCTGGTTTCCTTCCACAGTCCAAAGACATGCACAGTAGGCTAACTGACTGGTCCAATTTGACTGTAGGTGTGAGCGTGAATGGTTTTGCATGTGTGTGTGTGTGTGTGTGTGTGTGTGTGTGTGTGTGTGTGTGTGTGTGTGTGTGTCTGTGCCTGCATTGGCCTGGTGAGCCTGGCTTCATCCAGTGTCGGCTGAAATAAGTTTCAGCCTATTAACCCTCATAGGATTAAGCGGTTTGGCAAATGAGTAGTTGAGCGAGGTTTTGTAAATTGAATATGAAGTCCCCATGAAGTGATACAAATCTACACTGCATTAAACATTATGCAGATAGAAACAAAGGAAGCTGTGAGTGTTTTTATTTTTCATTAGTATTTTGTGCAAGCTGTTCGTTTGAGCCGCGTTGTTATAAGTCTGTGTGTTGTGGTAATGAGTTAAGCAGTCATACAGAGTTCACTGGGGGCTTCAGGTGTAGCAGAGACCACTGCACTCAAGACCACTGAGAAACCATTCCAAGTATGCACACACACACACACACACACACACACTTTTTATCACTGTAATGGCATTTACAGAGCTGAGTGAGGAAATGAAGGGAAGGAAAAGAAGAAGCTCTTTCTGTTTTGCACCTCACATGATGTGTTTAGATTTGGCTACTTCTTCTGGGTCTCATTTTATTGCCAGTTCAAGCTTTGGGAGAAGGGAATGATAGACTGTCCTGTTCTCATCTGTTGTGCTTTTGATGCAGTTTTGTATTGTAGCATTGCTGACTATTATGGTTCTTGAGCAATGGCGAGCAGCCAAGTACAGAGTTATCACCCCATATGAAGCCTGAGCTCTGACGTTTGTTAATTTTCAAGCTCTCCTGAGAATACGATTGTTCCCGTTCCACCTTTATGCCTCTCTCTAACCCCCCCCCCCTGTCTGCCTCTCTGTCCCCTTGCATCGGAAGGATGACTTTAACAGGCCCATGTTTGCCCTGTGCTGCACTCTCATCGTTTGGTTCCTCGCCAGCTGTTTGCTTCTGTGACTTGTGGTGTGTTGACATTTTTACACACATGCAGATGCAGCAACACTCACAGGATCTGATGTACTAAGCCCATTAGCGCATGTAAATTAATTTCCCAAGCTGCAAAATTCAAACTGATTTGTTGTCTTCAAATAGGTGGATTTTTTATTTTATTATTATTATTTTTTTAATCAGCCACTTATTTTTAATCCCATCATCTCTATGCATGGCAGATGGTAGGGAGGGCCCAAGAAACTATTTCTAACAAGAGCAATTGGAGAACGCAAAACTCCGCCAAGCTCAGCAATCCCCCATATGAACAAAAATTGTTCTATCTCAATAAAGGTTAAAGAATCCTTTAAATGATTCAATCTGGTTTCCTTGTCCAAAGCGTGACCTCTGGTAGAAATTTCTTGGAAATTAGTGCATAAGTTTTAGCCTAATCCTGCAAGCTGAGGGTAAAACATGACCAATCTGGAGGAGGTAACAAGATCTTAACAAATACATGTTTTATGATATAAGAAGAAACAAGGTGCTTAAGGAGGATCCTTAAAATTTTTATTTATTTTTTTATACTTGCTTGCTGATATCTTATTAAAAAGCAGACTTTAAAGGTCTAAAATGAGTTCGCCAACCTTGAAATAATTAGTTTTGTTCTTATTTTGACAGAAAGTCGGATTCAATGGAAAAAGGCAGACAGAACAAATACCCAGTGACGAACTGTAAATAATGTAGCAAGAATGAACAGACTTCTCTGTTATGGATTTTGGAAAAAACAGCAGAGGACCTTGCAAGCAGCTCCGGTATAGCTTTGACACAAGCAGACATGACTGGAATAAATCAGAATTACGATCGATACTTACTAAGACAAAAATAAGTGGAAAAGAACATACACTGGAAAAACACTTAGAGTTGATTAAGTCCAGCGAATATTACCCAAGCTTGTTCAGCAGCAGGGAGACATGGGAAAATATGTTGTGGTGTTTGAACAGAACATCCAGGAACTGTAGTGAAAGCAGCTCAATTAGGATTTCAAATTAAAATGGTTAGAAAGCACAATATGAGTTTACCCGTGTCACTGTCATGCATTGCCAGTGAACATCTGAAGCACAATCTGATTAGTCTGCTATCTTGAGAATGAAAAAATAATTATTCTGAGGGAATAATGCTTGAATCAAAACTCTCAGTTTGTCGTGGTCAGTTGGAGCAGGTGGCGTCGTCAATTTCACACTTTAAAGTAGAAAAATAAAATATAAAAATCTTATTTCAGTTTGTTTTTCTTTTGTGTTTCCACATTGACAGAGCAAGAGCTCCACACCATTAACAGAGCAGGTCGTATGAGTGAGTAGGCTCAAAAAAGACTTAGACTTAGACTTAGCTTCATTTGTCATTCAGATATACAGGTGTATACAGAACGAAATGTGGTTGCATTTGCTCACTACAGTATAAGAGATGAAAAATGATCGGCATGAAATATATTTATAAATAATATATGAAATTGACATGAATATATGTAATATAGACAGTATTTATATTAAAAAACACAGTTAGCTACAGCTTAGCTCAGCATGACCTGTCTCTGTAAAGGTTAAAATATCTAAAAATAAACACATTGTTTCTTAGTTTTTTGTTTGTTTGTTTCAACATAGTATAGCATAGTATAAACTTTTAAAGACTGCTCTGTACCTGCTCATGCGTGTGCCTGAAGCTCACCGTGTCCGTCACATAAGAAATGGACCATAAAAATCTCATTGTAGTGTGTTTTGTTCCCATGTATAATAACCTTAAATTACATCCACATGGCCTTCGATGAATAATTGTTAATATAAATTACATGGGAATGGGATCTCATCGGCTCGCTGTCTTGCTAGATAATGGACATCAATTGTAGGAACAAAATGCTGTCCCAGAAAGTATGAAGGAACTACGGATGGGGGATTTGAAAAGAAGTCGTAATGAAGCATGGATTACCATTGTCATGGAGAATACAGGACACCTGTCATGCTTTAAAAAAGTAAAAATTAATAAATAAACCCCCCTAATTTTAGTTTGCTTTTCTTATGTTCCCTTGTAGTATATGCTACAGCAATTATTCACCTTCAATTATTGGTGAAATAGTCCTCAATGTTCATTCCCAGTGATTTTTCAGTGATACCCAAAGCCCCAAACCCCCCAAAAGAAGATAATCCGGGCCTTAAATATCAAATAGGTCTACAATGAATGATATGAAATTTTTTAATTTATAATAATTTTGATGATTCTAAAGTGATTATGTTTAGCTTTGGTGAAAACTTTGACCGACAGCCAGTAAAAAAATAATGTCGCTACACTGTAATTATATTTAAATCTCAGAATTATGCAGCGTGGGCGGCTCGGTGTTGTGGGGGCTAGCTCGGCTGCCTCAAAGGTCCTGGGTTCTAATCCCGGGCTTGGGAGTTTCTGTGTGGGGTTTGCATGCTCTCCCCATGCTTGTGTGGGTTTCCTCTGGGTACTCGGGTTTTTCCTCCCACAGTTCAAAGACACACACATTAAGCTAACTGTCTGCTCCAAATTGCCCGTAGGTGAGAGTGTGAATGGTTGTGTGTGTTTGCGAGTTTTCGAGCTGTTCAGGATTTACCCTGCCTTCACCCAGTGCCGGCTGTGATGGTCTCAGCCTCGCTGCGACCCCAGTAGGATTATGCGGTTCGGCAAATGAGTGAGTGAATAATGCAGTCCATTGTTCAGCTGAGTTTCCATGTTTGTTACTGCAAGCAAGCAGTTCCCACCTACACAGCTGGTAGTGTTCTTAGTCTCGTTAAATGCAAAATTGGTGGCTTTTGAGGCTATTGGTTATGGATGATAAAATCGTTTACTGTGGATTTTAAAAATAATAGATCGCAAGCTGGGCAACAGTGTCACAAAAGCCTATTAACACTATCAACACTATCAGTCAGTTTGGCTGAGGGGCAGACCAGATGTTTTTCGGCTTTTCTTTTAATCAGCTAATGCAGTCTACCACAAAAAGCCCTAATGTGTGTCTCTTTGCCTTTCTTTGTTTCTCAAATCCCTTCCCCCAGTTCCTCCCTCTGTCCCAGGCTTTGTCTTTCTGTGATCTATTCTTTATTGAGCTCTAAAGCTCTTTTCATTGGCCTATATGTTGGCAATGGCGTCAAACCCTCCCATGTCTTTAACTGGCCTACGTCTCTGCGTGCTGTGTGTGAACAAACAGGCCTTAATTTAATATCATCCAAAAAGGTCTTATTCATGTCAGATACGCATAAAAAAAGTCGTGTGAGTATCATCGACCGTCTCAATGTCATCCTCCGACCAGGGCACCCTTCTCCTACACCCACAGGCATAATGTCACCAGCAAGCTGCTTGTCCATTGTGGTGTTGCAGTGTTCAAGTTCCAGCAGGATGAATCATAATCGTATAATGAATCATTTGTAGGCCTTTTTGTGTCTAACAAATCACTCCAGAAACACTTGAGCTCTTTTTCTCCAGCTCCATGACGTTTCATCTGACTGGCAGCAGCGGTCCATGAGGAAAGGCTTGTGAAAGTGCCTTATATTGATGAAATAAAACAACACACCATGTTTGATCTCTTTATTGAAATGCTGCAATCCTCTGAAATCCTGTACCGGAAATATCCCACATCCTGGTTTTTAGTTTGATTTGAAATGAATTTCTGTCCTGACTATGCTTCAAATGTTCTGCATTGCTGAATCTTCATTTTGTACCATGTACAGGAAAATAAATTCTTTGTGCATAATTTAACTGAATGTTCACTTGATCCTCTTGCACACCTTTCCAAGATCGTAATTGGTTAATACGAGGCGGCTGGTTTCCGGATGATTGGAAAAAGGAGCCGAATTGCTGTTGCAGTGCAGACAAAAGGGAAAGTAAATGAAATCAAGAGAGTAAAATGAAGTTTGACTGGAGGCTTAACGTTCCTCCAGTGTCTCATTTCACACTAGTGTATTTGGCATAACGGTGGTGTGAAATGGGATTTGATTATTCAGATATTCACACACTTAGGCAGGTCTGTTGGAATGAAAGCCTGGAGGGTCGGGATCACTTAACAAGGCATGATTGAGGAGCTCTGCATGAAAAGTTAGCTTTTGAAGGGTGAGTGTTGCTGATGGGAAATATATTTGTAAATCTTTTTTGGAACCAGTCCAAGGATATATTGCTGGGGACAGATATTTTTCCTTCATCGTAAACAGTTTGTCTTAGTTGATAGGATAAGATAAGATAGGATAGAATAAAATAGGATAAGATAACAAAAGGATGGGATAGGATAAGATAGGATAGGATAAGATAAGATAGGATAGGATAAGAAAGGATGGGATGGGTTAGGATAGGATAAGATAAGATAAGATAGGATACGTTAACAAAAGGATGGGATGGGATAAGATAGAATAGGATAAGATAAGATAAGATAGGATAAGATAAGAAAGGATGGGATAAGATAGGATAGGATAAGATAAGAAAGGATAGAATAAGAAAGGATAAGATAAGATAGGATAAGATAAGAAAGGATAGGATAAGATAAGATAAAAAAGGATGGGATAGGATAAGATCAGATAGGATAGGATAAGATAAGATAAGATAGGATAGGATAAGAAAGGATGGGATGGGTTAGGATAGGATAAGATAAGTTAACAAAAGGATGGGATAAGATAAGAAAGGATGGGATAAGATAGGATAGGATAAGATAAGAAAGGATAGAATAAGAAAGGATAAGATAAGATAGGATAAGATAAGAAAGGATAGGATAAGATAAGATAAAAAAGGATGGGATAAGATAAGATCAGATAGGATAAGATAAGAAATGATAAGATAAGATAGAAAAGGATAGGATAAGATAAGATAGGATAACAAAGGATAAGAAAGGATAGGATAAGATAAGAAAGGATAAGATAAGAAAAGATAGGATAGCATAAGATAGGATAGCATAAGATAGGATAAGATAGGATAGGATAAGATAAGATAGGTTAGGATAAGATAGGATAAGATAAGAAAGGATTAGATAAGAAAGGATAAGATAAGAAAGGATAGAATAAGAAAGGATAAGATAAGATAGGATAAGATAAGATAGGAAAGGATAGGATAGGATAAGATAAGATAGGATAAGATAGGATAACAAAGGATAAGAAAGGATAGGATAAAATAAAGGATAAGATAAGAAAAGATAGGATAGGATAAGAAAGGGTAGCATAAGATAGGATAGGAAAAGAGGATAGGATAGGATAGGATAGGATAAAATAAGATAGGTTAGGATAAGATAAGAAAGGATTGGATAAGATAGGATAGGATAAGATAGGATAAGATAAGATAGGTTAGGATATGATAAGATAAGATAGGTTAGGATAAGATAGGATAGGATAAGATAAGATAGGTTAGGATATGATAAGATAAGATAGGTTAGGATAAGATAGGATAAGATAAGAAAGGATTGGATAAGATAGGATAAGATAAGAAAGGATAGAATAAGAAAGGATAAGATAGGATAAGATAAGAAAGGATAGGATAAGATAAGATAAAAAAGGATGGGATTAGGATAGGATAAGATAAGAGGAAAGGATAGGATAAGATAAGATAGGATAACAAAGGATAAGAAAGGATAGGATAAGATAAAGGATAAGATAAGAAAAGATAGGATAGGATAAGAAAGGATAGGATAAGAAAGGATAGCATAAGATAGGATAGGAAAAGATAGGATAGGAAAAGATAGGATAGGAAAGGATAGGAAAAGATAGGATAAGATAAGATAGGATAAGATAGGATAAGATAGGATAGGATAAGATAAGAAAGGATAAGATAAGATAAGATAAGAAAGGATAGGATAGGATAAGATAGGATAGGATAAGATAAGAAAGGATAGGATAAGATAAGATCAGATCAGATAAGATAAGATAAGATCAGATAGGATAGGATAAGATAGGATAGGATAATGTTTTATTGATCCCCAAAAGGGAAATCAGCACAAGAGTAGAAATAGCATACAAAAAATCAAGCCATAGGACAGATAGGTAAGCTTAATGTACTTAAAAAGAAAAATAAAATAGAATAAAACATGGGTAGATACAATCCTTAAAAGATAAAATGTTAAAATTATGTGCAGTTTTATTTTTATAATCACCATCTGCAAAATAATCATGAATATCAGACTTACTGGATGGCTTTATTGTTGATCTCTTTATTTTACCAAGCATGTTACACATATGGGGTGTGTGCACATATGTATGATATGTAAAACTCCATTACATACATTGCGCAGCAGGTATACTATAGGTCCATAGCATAAAATTGGACAAATGTCTACGAGAGTTGTGGGAGTGTCGTACGAAATTCTTTTGTTAAGTGATTGTAAATGCCATCGTAGACCCTTGTCATGTTGAAAAACTTTTTCATTCTGTAGGTACTGTAAGTTCTGATGATGGGTTTTTTAAATAGTCATATCATTAAGTTAAACCCATGGAACTTCCTTATATAGCCACTTGTACTGTATGACATTATTACAGTAGTGTTAGGTTGAGGTCATAGGTCAACTAAGTGTCACAGGAATATCACACATTTGGACCTCCAGCTCTCACCTATTTTCCCCATGAAAGATGTACAAAATATTTTATATGTGAAGGCAAGTACACAGCTTTGAAATTCACCCTACCCAAATCACCATCAGTCCCTCTGCTGCTGCGCCACTAAATTCTTCACAAAAAAAATTCACAGGTTGTTTATGAAAGGTGCTTATCATACTGAACAGACCAGACAAGTGAACACATTACCTCACTCACTATATTACTGGACACTAATTTTTAGAGGAGTGCCATACTTATGCAAATGTCGTGAAGCCATGAGCTCGATTTTGTTGCCGCATTCGTGCTCACGTGTCCACACTGGCAACCCCATGCATGTCAGCGCTGCGTGCACTTTCACTTCACAGAAAATGTTCTTGTTTGTGAATACCACTGAAAGGACAGGAAGTTATATTATGGTTGTTTCTTTATTGAAAATGAATGCAAACATTTTCGGAGTTTCACTTTTAGGTGGTGCCTAAATATTTATGTTCGCTACCTTTAAAGCCAGGATAACAGCTTCTGTTAGCTTTACTGCTGACAGTGGTAAAGTATACTTGTATCCTAATGCATGTACTATTAATAATAGCATAATATGTTTTTAATAATTGTTCTGTAAAAGAAAATCTTCATGTTAAAATACACATAATCTTAAAAGGTGTCTCAGTGCTTTAATACTTGCTCATGATAACAGTTTCAAAGGATGCAATCAAACATTGAGGAATTAAGGAGGACCTTTGGATCGGGCAGATCCAGTCGTGTACTGACCATATACAGGCTTATACCTGATTTTATGGATATAAATTAAGGTCGGTGGTCCCACTGTTCTACTTTTCACTATAATCATTTTACTGGTGGTGTAGTTAACGGAGATGGATTCATCTTAATCTGCAGTCGGATAAGTAGCTCACGGTGGTCAGGGCAGGATCTGGGATATGTTTGGTAAGGAAGGACTTGGAGCTTGCCAGATAACGCAGGAGGTTACGGGCCTTAGAATGTAACGATTCAGTAAACATTAATAGGCTTTAAGGCACATTGGTTGGTTAATTCGGTCCTGATGGAGTAAACACTTGGCCATGGATAATGTGGCAGATGTGACAGATAGATATTCCCAAGTGTGCTGCTGCAACTGCTACAACTCTTATTAATACACTCCTTTATATTTTATTATATGAAAGATTATATTGTATTATATCAATTATATTTTTATCTGATTAATTTACACTAATGCATGAAAAAGCAACAGCTGATTGTTCACAACATGTTCTCATCATGGAGCTGTGACTTCAGTGACCAAGCAACAGACAAAAGCGACAGACAGATTTGAATTTCTACTTTTTTAACCTTTTATTGTTTAACCCATTTGGTCCTTTGCCACACTAGCTCCTCTATCACACAACAGCTTCTAAAGTGGCAACGAAATGGATACCTAGCATATGCGTCCTCCGAGACAAGTGAAGCCACCACTTTTTTTTTTTTTTTTTTTTTTCCAAACTACTGCTCGTGCTGCATCACAGCGCAACTGAAATCTCTCCGAGGGAATCAGTCCTCTTCCTCATACATCACATCACAACTGTCTACAGCTGGCTGGCATCACTATCACTGACAGGAGAGAGAGAGAGAGAGAGGGATTATGCCATCTCTTCTGACCAGTGTGCATGGCACTTAGCACTTTTGGACTCTCTTAGAGGATTCAGATTTGCTTCTAACAATAGGACATATGATTTTCTGTATGTTGCATTGAGCTTTTTCCCGGTATATACCATGTATGTATGATTCGAGGAAGTGAGAAATATAAACAATTTGTTTGGATGGCTAACCCTAATTTTCCCACTCACTTCCTTCTCCCCAATTTTACTTTAGATCTGCAAATATTTCCTGTTTGACATGTAGAGAAAGGTGTACACATCCAACAGGAAGTATGTATAAGGACATTAGAAAGAAAAGTTGAGCTTGAATTCCTTTGCCGGTGGGGCTAGTATGAAGCCTAGCACATAACCAGTTTTAACCAAGATTAGCGCATCGTGAAGTTTTGTGATAAATTATATAGCACATTTTTGTAATTGAAGCTTTTGTAGCCGTCTTTGTTGTTTACTTCACCATGTTGGTTCATTACCTCTATTCAGCACCATATCAGTATGACAGCATGGGGTTACTGCTTGGTGCTCACCGGACAAAAGCTCACCCACTGTAACCACATATAAGAACATCTCACTAATCGACTTTGTTGAAAGCTACTTGTGAAATACATCACATTTTTGAAATGAAGAGTCTCCTCCTTCCTGTGGATATGACCTACTCGGCTCAATGACAGTCAGTAAAAATGAAGATCATGTTGCTTTCACATATCTCAAAAGCCAGCGGTCATGCCTCAGACTAAAATGGTCCTGGAGGATTTCATTAAAACTGGACCAGGCATGCTAGTTGCGGTCACCAGGACTCTTACTGTCAGTGCATCGCTCTAGGTCTGTCACTTTAAACAAGGTAAATGTGTCCTTTTCCTGTGTATGTAAGAGGAATTGCCCAGAGCTGTCTTAGGAGCAGCTAGACCTGATCCAGATGCACTCCAAACATGGCCTTAGGACATTCTACAGATGTGTAATGAAAAAAAGTGGAAGGACAAATTATTTTTGCCCATTAAGCAAACATACAGCTGGAAGTCACTCAACATATGTATGTGTGTCTCTCTCTCTATATATATATATATATTGTATGTGGGAAAAAATAACAGTACTACAATTTCATCCCGACAAGCCTGTTTCGTGGTT
>JAQMYF010000005.1:19456493-19474260 GCA_030014195.1 Neosilurus mollespiculum | reverse complement strand
ATACACACACACACACACACAAAATGAAGATAAATCAGAAACCAAGTTCTATTCAAGTATTCATTTCATGTAATATTGGATCATATTGATGAGAATAAGTAAATAAACTATATTATATAGTAATAACAAAAATAACAGTCTCTTTTTTGAGAAAAAAATGTTGCCACTCTTTACTCTGATTGCAGCACTTAACCTTTCAGGCATAGTGTTTACATATTTTTTTATTTCTTCACTCGCTAAACCGTTCCATATGTTTGAAGTTCATTTATGCTATGCAAAAGTCAAAAAAAATTAATTTGTGACACCTTTCAATTTTTCTGAAAAATATGTATTTTTAGTGTTTTGGTTTATTAGCCACACTTTAACCTCAATATACTTGTCAGAATGACTTTTTTTGGTTCTCGTTGCCTACAGTAGCATTGTTTAATACATTTTCACCAAAAAATTATAGAGAAGTAATTTTTTATTTCTTTTTATTAGGAGCCCTTTTATACAAAAGTATTGGTGTATAATCTTCACTGTACACTACTCTGTGTGTGTATATATAAATATGTATATTGTGGCATTTCTGATAAATAAAGGTAATTGACAACTATGTAGTTCTGTATTGTTAGATAAACCTGCATCAATTAATAATTAGGTGCTGAAAGCGAGGTGAATGACATTCTATTTAATTCAGCATCATCAACATATGTAAGCCCAAGGTATTTTTTTAGTATATAATTCAAAGTTTTAATATATACTACATGAAAACACAAGAAAAACAAACAAAAACAAGATGATTTTTGAAAGCTTGAAGGATGATGCTTGAAGATTTGATTCAAGCATTTTTTACTTTGGGACACTGATTTTTTTAAAGCTCACATAGAAGACCAGTTAGATTGTGCTGTTTCTATGTGATATATGCTAATAGATTTTATTTCACATTCATGAACTCAAAACATTCTTTATTAACTATGAAATTAAAATTTAAAATGAAAGCCCAGTCGACCTTCAAGGCAGTGCTAGTTAATATCAGATTAATATGCTGATTGGCTTCTTTCGTGCTTTATTGAAAAGAAAAGGACTGCTATTTTCCTTATCTTTGGCTACTAGCCATCTCCTAATGTCCTTTTGGAGCTCTGCTAGTAGATCTTATAATATAATATAATTGTGTAAATGTTACTGGGTATCATGTCAGTGTAAAATCAAGATATGTAGAAACATTGAAATCATTACATTGCACAAGCTTATTACATAATATATTCACTACTGGCACCAAAATGCCAAAAAATCCGGTGACATCTCTGAGGGATCATGTGTGTGGAACACTTAAGGACCTGCCGTCTGTGATAATGAAAAGGAAGTATGCAGTACTCCAGAATTCAGATATTCATCTCTGAAGTGTGAACAATGCTCAGTTTAGTGTGTAATATGATAATTTAATGATTAGTAGGTTGTGAGTTCATTTCCCAAGGCTGCTGAGCTGCCTTAAAACAAGACCAACAGCCTGGGTTCAGTTCAGTTCTGTGCTTGGATTGTAATAGCATTAATTGTAACCTATTTTGAATAAAATGTGTGAAAAAATGTCAATGAAAAAAGAAAAGCAGTGCTTTGCTGATCTGCTCATTGCTGTTTTTATTGAAATGAATGATGTTTGCAGGGACAGAACCAGCATCACAGTGTGCCTTGTCTTAAGTGTTGGACTTTCTTCCTCCGCCGCTCACTGTGACAAGGCTGCTCAGAAGTATTTTGCCGCCAGAAGCCGTGGGCTGACAGAATGAGTTTCTAATCCTATCGGCAGGCCCGGCACTGATAAATGGCTGCGGATGGAGGGAAGGCATTCATGGGACACTAAGCTCTGCTCCAGCAGCTCCTCAGTAATTCAGTTCGAGCCTCGGGCACATCGCCCCTACCGTGTCATTACTTATGCAAAGCAATATTCCGATTTTAATCTCAGGTAAATTAAACATTTAAACAAAGTTAAAACCTGGATAAAATATATGTCAGAATTCCTGAGGAAAATGTCTCTAAAAGAAAGATCCTATCTTATTATAGTAGGTACATGTCTTGAGCTTTCAGACTGTCAGTACTATTAAAGATAAGGAGAATTATTACATCTAATAAACTGTACTTATAACCATCAGGGCCGGACAGATTGTGTACACTGTAGTGTTTGGCTGAGCTTCCAGGGTTTTAAATTGGGTAGACCAGGTACGCTTTTTGGTTGCTCATCTTTGAGGATGTTGTTCCTCAAGTACTGGAGACATTTTGCCAATTCTCAAATGTCAAGTATGCCTCCCTATCACAAGCGACCACCACCAACAAGGGTGTGGCAAGAGCAAGTGCTTCCTCCACATCCTTTCACCACACTTACTACTCTCCTTGTATGGATGAGCTTACAGACACCAATGGATTGGCTGATTTGCTTTAAGTGACAGGGAAGTAAGCATATTTCATCCTTTCCTCCCCTCAGAGCTTGGCCAGTCATCTCCCATAACCCCTGGCCACAGATGGCTGGGTCCATCAACCTGGATTTGAACTCGCGATCTCCAGGCTGAGAGCCGCTCACTTTGTCGATGCACCACTTGGGAACTTATGTTTCACATTCTTTAATGTATGATGTCTGCTTAGATAATGTTTCTAGTAGTTTCTATCCTAGAATTGCTTGTGGCTGAGAAAAAGGGTGATTTTAGATGTTTCCTACTGATGACACAATGCATTTCCTTATTTGGCTTTGTGCCCTCATCAGCATCTCTTGTTTCCCAGTGTAGAGAAAAAGTAATTTTCTGTTTATTTTTGTCTGAGTAAGGACCACAAGTTAACCCTGGCAATATGCCTCCTTCCTGTTGTACAGATATAAAGATGATTTGACATACATAATGCTTACATCCATATGTGTGTGTCTTAGAGCTGACTGGTATACTGAGCCACTCTTTTTGAAAGTAGGCACCGATTAAAATTAAGCACACACTATTAAAGCTTTAAAATTCTCAGAGTGAAACTTCACTCTTTGTATGCTGTAGCATTACAATTTCTTGTGACTAGAAGTAAGAGGCGCAAACCTGGCCGAGCATGAAAATGCGTCCATGCACAAATCAAGTGGAAGTTCAAGTTTGGTGTGGAAGAACTAAAGTAGCCTGGCAGAGCCCTGACCTCAACCAACGGAGCAACTTTGCGATGAATCGGAAGCCTGACTGCGTCCCAGGCCTCATCTAACATCAGTGGTTGACGTTCTTCTGGGTGAATGGACAAACCATCACACCCATGCTCCAAAAGCCAATGGCAAGCATGGAAGTTTTTATGCCTTCGCACCGGCAATGTCCAGGACTGGAGGCACTGTTTTCCACTGTCTACCTGGGCCGTTCTCATGAATGTGATGTCTAGATAACGATTGGAGGAATTTTCTTTAAACTTTACACAAATGTCCACCCTGAATCAAGGACGAAATTATTAGGTTTTGGTGGGTCAAAGTTTTTACATTTGTTACATTGGACTCCGTAGTCCACGTTTTGATACAAAACAGGCTCCTAAACCTTTGAAAACGAATACATCTTTCAATCATTCTACCACTGACACCACCTAAACATGGCTTCTTGCCCAAACCTTGTACTTTTGGTGTCTGCATTGTATACCATGCAGCCAGAAGGACGGTAGATCTCTACCCATGGTACAGACTAGATCTATAAAAATATGATGCTGAACTGTCCATATAATTCATGTGGGCACCTGGTTGAGGTCAGGACGCCGTCCAAATTTGGCAGACTGTCATTATGAAGTTCCCTTTATGCACAGGGGTATTGTCATGCTGGACCATAATGCTACAGCGAGCATAGATGTTTTATGTATACTGTAGTTATATGCTTGTACTTTTATGGCAAGAGATTGGGGAAGGCTCTCATAGGGGTGTGATGGTCACGTAGTTTGGTTTTCCAGGATTAGAAAGTATTAGCCCCAGGTGTTGCGACTACTGACTTGTCCTGAGTGTCGTGTCATAACACTCAGGTTGGGGAATATTGCATCATTTTGTGTCCATGTGATTCTGCTGAAGTGCATCCAGCGTGTCTAGGTCACCGGTAATGACTCACTGTCTATTTGTGCTGAAACATTTTTCTTCATGCACGGGCCATGCTGAGAACCAGATGGTTGTTTAGAAGTCCAATGATCCATGCTGGAACTTCCTATCTCTGCAAGCTCGTCCTCTGTCAGGCATGACTTTTGCCCTGACCCGTGTCCATCAATACCATAACATGGCCTTGCAGGGACACCTAAAATTCTTTATTTCTTGACCTTCCAACAAAGTGATTAATGGAGGAGGTTCTCAGGAAGGATGTTGCTGTTCTACAGTTATGATGATGCATATTTCCTGTTGTTGGCTTTTTACTTCACCTGGTACAAAAGGTTTATTTGTTTGAGGTGTTACTGAAAAACCATAAGGGGAAAATAATTATTAAATAATACTAATTATTATTAAAATTTAAATTCCTTACAATGGCAATATTTTAATTTAACTACTAACTACTGTGTAAGAGGATTAAGTACAACTGGGCAGAAAAAAATGACAGGGAGAGTGTCACATTTATACTTGGACTGGATCATTCTTAATTAGGTTGTGGTTGGGGAGAAGTAATGAAGCCATTCCTCAGTTCAAACGCATAATGACAGACCTGATCAATAACCTTGAGACTCTTTTTTTCCTGCTGCACTCAATCACATCTAGTTTTCTGGATCTGGTGAAAGCCCTTGGCTGGCACAAGGTCTCGTGTTCTGGTTCGGACACAATAATGGGACTTGACAACGTGCTCAGATGTCACCTTTGTTACTCGTCCTGGAAACGTTAACAAGTGTACTTCCCCAGATCATCCATCACAAGTGAGGTGGCATCTTTTAAACCCCTGCCAAGTGACCCTCCAAGGTCTGCTCTTGTTCAGACTGGGGGAAAACTAATGGCTTGTTCTTTCAGTTTGCATACATTACTGACTTCAGAGTGTTTATGAATAGTATGACTTTCTATTGAGTTTCACAGTTTATGAGTAGCTTATCTCACCATTGACTTTTAATAAATAAAAAAAAAACACATAAAATACATTTCCATTCGTCCTGTCTCTTTTTTTTTTTTTTTTTTTTTGAACCAAACATAATCTTCAGTATTTTTCCTCCCTTTCCTGTTTTGCAGCCTCTCTTCAAAATTTCACATACACCTCCATCTGGACTAAATCATAAGTGTCCTCTGTTTCTCTGTGCAGGATACGCAATGGCACTTAAAATCCCTTTGGCTGTGTAACCCACCACTCTTGTAAATACATTTCTTTGCTACCTCTGCTTTGACTCCTAGAATGTTTATAGCTTTATGATACATAACAACTATGAAATGCTCAGAAAAACAGAACTAAATAAAGAATTAGTATTGTACTTTGATATAGCCTCTGACACATACCCCATACGAGTCCACGACAGAAGATTGGACAAATTTCTAGAACATTTGTTGTGTATCCTATGATCTTCCCCCGTTATGTGATGTTGTCATAGACGTTTATCCTAGAGCGTTGAACAAATTCAACATTGTTTTAGGTTCGTAGATGATTATCGACATCAGGTTCATTTGCTAGATATGTTGTACGATGCTCTACAGTGTCCTACAGCTGTGTTGTGATAGACGTACGAATTCCATACGTTTTTAGATCACCTGAGGTCAATGATTGCTCTTCATCAGGGGTGTCAAACTCATTTTCACTGAGGGCCACATCACTAAATTCCTAGGTCATCGCCAAATCATCACTGAACATCTATTCAAAAAGGGCAACCATGAAATCTTCATAGCAGAATGATTAGATAAGGCATTTGTCCACTCTTCCCTAAATTACTTTCCATTCCAGCTAACACTTGACAACATCATGCTAGGTTGTAGTCGGACTTGTAGAAGGACTAGCTGTTTAGGTAAAATAGGTTGCCACCATCTAGCGGATGTATAATAAATTATATTTCTTGGTAATGGTTGATGCAAAGAATGTACGATATTCATATTCTTTGAAAGCTCTCGCGGGCAGATTTGGCCCACCGGGGTTTGACACTTGTGCTCTTCCTTAAACCACGGGACCTCCTATACCCGCAACATTTTTACGACAATATGTAAATATGTCACATGACGTATGTGTACAGTGGTCATACAACAACTGAACGTCACAGAAATATCGTACAAGGATCTTTTTTTGGCTTGCAGCAATCGTATCACTTTTCTATAAACATCGTACAGTTTAACATCGTACAACAATCGTACTACACATATTTTATATGCGAATGCAACTACACAGCTTTCAATGCAAACTCACCCAAGCCTACATCAGGCTCTTGTTGTAGCTCTGTGAAATTCGTACAAAACAAATCGCAGGTTGTTTGTGAAAGTAACTTAAGCAGTGCTGTACTCTATATAGCAGAGTTTAGTTTTCATTTCATGTAACATTTTATTTTATTCCAGCATGCCATCTTCCTTTACACCCAGACTCTCATTCAGCTTCGAAGAACAAAAAGATAAATCATTTTCATCTTATGGTTGATTATTAGTGTGATATTTTTAGCCTGGGTTATCATGGCATGTGAATTTCGCCCTAGTGAGTAGTGATATTAGAAGATGCTGATACAACACTGTCCTGTAATTTCTCTCGGGACGAAGGATTGTTGTACAGATGCAAATTCATTTTGAAGAGCGCTTTTGCTCTCCTCGCTCATTTCCTTCACCTCATTTTCTTTCGGTCAGTTCTCTGTATTCACTCAGGCCAGCTCTGGCATGCAGACGGAGGGGCTTTCGGTTCTTTCCAGCTCAGCTTTCAGTACAGAGCCTCTTTGTTCCCCGTGCCCACTGCCTTACCCAATATTCAGCCAGCACTATTTTTGAAGCTTGTGTCTTTTATTATTATTATTATTATCATTATTATTATCATTTGCACATCTGTCATGACTTTATTCTTCTAATATAGCACCAGTCCGATGCTTACTTACTACTTATCATGTTTGGTATTTGTAAATTATGCCAAAAATATAGAAAGGTAACCCTGATTGCTTGCTTTAATAATACTATTTTTAATATATTTACATTTTTTATTCATTTTTTTAAGATGCTTAGTGTAATTAGTCAGCCTCTGATGCATCATGAGATTAATTAGCCTGCCTCATCTGTGTGGCTCTTACAACTGTGTGAGATTAATCTCCCTGAAATACTTGTCAAATGTAATGGTAACCTTTCGTTATAATGATAACTTAAAAATACTCTCTGTGTAAGAGGAAAAAAAATATCACGATGACGGAGCTTAGAGCGTATTATCTCCAGATGTTCCCATTACCTTAATTTGTTATGACTGTAAAGTTAACCAGCGTAAAAACTTCCTTTGGTTTTCAATTATGATAGCATTGCTGCATTACTGTGTTACAGGTTCTTGAGCTGGTTGCCTGTAGCCATGCTTTCATTCGCCTCCTTTATGTGCAATATGAAATTTATGCTCATAATGACAATATGCACAATCTGATAGCTTATGGACTGGTGTGTATTGCCCTTAGCTAGCTGCACTGTGCACTATGATCTTTAGCAGCTTCCAAGGGAAGCGAACCAACCTGAAAACTACCTGCCATGAATGTGGGGACAGGATACGTACATGAGGAGTTTACTGTGGACTGGCAACCCAAGTGATACAGGAAATGATTCTCTCCTAATAGCATACAGGTAGAGTTAATGAGTTTAAAATTTGTGTGTGTGTGTGTGCATGATGCTCTATGATGGACTAATGATCCAGTCAGGGTGTCCCATCTCACTCCCAGTGTTCCCAGAACTGGCTCTTATGGACAGTAATGGGGTAACAGCAACATTACCAGTTACAAACAGTAACAGTTTACATTACATTACAGTAACATAACTAATGTTTGTGTTGCTGATGTTTGCTTCTTAATCTCTGTTTATCTGATGTGTCTGTCTACAGTGTACTTAACAGGAATCCAGTGTTTATTCAGTATTATTAAGGTGGAAGGACTGATATACCTGTTTTAAATGGCATCAGCTTTTCAGCTGAGCTGACACAATAATGTTCCGGAACGATAACGAGGACGCGAATTATCCTGCTTAGTATGCAAGCATGAGCAGCTTATATCATGGACCTCTGGTGGCAGCGCATCCTCCCTGATCCCCGGCCCTGTCTTGCTGTTTTTTGCTCTAAGAAGGTGATAAGGACACAGCAGATGATTTCTCCATGGGTATCAGTCCTTGGGAAGTGGTTGGCATGGATTGCCATTTGTTGGCAGCATTTGCTTCTGGGAAGATTAGCTGTGCCTTTTTTTTTTTTTTTTTACTTTTAGTAAAACTGTTTGAAATGCAAAAGATGACAGCACGGTCTTTGACTAGTTTTTCCTTCAGCTTAAAAAACATCAGTGTAGCATTCTATAAACTTACTATACATCATAGCTTGCACATATTTTGTCAGTTAATGTTATCTGAAATTAAGCAGAGTGTTTTTTAACAGAGCACCCTAAGTGAAGCCCCATAGGCATAGCACATGACTTCGAGGGTTGTCCCTTGTCCATGCCTGAGTTAATGCTCACACAGAATAAAAATATATATTAAATAAATAAACACAATCTAATTCAGCTAGGCAGACAAACTTTTGCGGAGCTAAACAAGACCAAACATGAATGGGATCACGGAACATGAACTCATCAAACGGATAATTATACTAACAGTACGTGATACAAATAAGCATGAAAATCAGCTAGTGAAAGGCAGTGGAAAGAAAACTCAGTGTTAAATGTTCCTTCTTTCGCTCCAGACCATAGTCAGGGAAATCATAAGATTTATTTATTTATTTATTTCCTCTAAGATTGAAGTTGATGCAGCTCTTAATCGAACTGTGCTACTCTTAGAACACCAGCTTCAGACACCTATCAATAGAGATGTCTATCAGGAGCTTTGACTTTTAGGCACCGCTTAAATCTATAATTACTAATAAATCAATAGTTATATTATAATAAATAATTACATTTCATCATGCACATCAAGTTAAATAGAATAGCTCAGGAAACACCCAGGAACTGAGTGAGTTCATATCTAGACTCAGGGGGAGTGTGCCTATTTCTTAATGAGCTGGAAAAGACCCAAACGCCAGCAAAAAGCTGTAAAAGCAAAAAGTGGCCCCATTTCGACACTCGCAGCAGGTCTGGTCTTTATAGAGCTAGCCTTTTTCCAACTTCTGAGAACATTCCTCTGGCAGCAATAAGACCAATCAGCAATCTTTATCCACTCGTTATGCCTAATTGTTTTCAGAGACACTGGGTACGTTTTTGCAGATGTGCTCGTTATTGAGGAGACGTTCGAGGCCAGCGAAGCACTTGGTCGTTTCCGATGGGGAGGCGCTCCAATCTTACACCCATTAGCCTCGTGTGTGTTTAAACAGAAGGCGCTTCAGCTCTGATTCATGCAGCATTTCTTTTTTTATATTTGGGCTGTTGTGATTACGGCAGACTTTCACCAAGTCGCTCTGATCAGAGCCACTTGGATGTCTTGGGGTTGTTGCTATAGAAACATGCCTCCGTGAGGCTTTTTGTGGGGTCGTTTGGTAAGCTGAACAGTTTTAGATCAACTCCGATAAGTCTTTTGGCTAACCAAGCTGGATAATATCACCATGTCAGGGATGTCTATAATGATGCTGTGTTTTGTCTTCCTTCTGGACTGTGTGTGTGTGTGTGTGTGTGTGTGTGTGTGTGTGTGTGTGTGTGTGTGTGTGTTTTTCCACTCTGTCTGCCATGGCTCATTTGGTCCCTTTCATCCTTTCACATGTTGTTTCACGGTTTGCTGTTGTTCTTTCAAATACTCGCAGAAGTTTCCATGCTGTACTGTAGAATTTTATTTCTGTTTTTCTACACCTAATCATATTGGGCTGTACTCAGTAAGCTTAGGTATATAGAGAAAAATATTCAAATTATAGGCAAATATTTTCTGACTTAATGTGTATCTCCAGTCTTTGTTATTCAGTACCTCCAGGATGTTTGCAGGCTTTTTTGTGATTGGTGGGGATTAAAATGCCAAATTGTGACAGATTTTCAAAGTAATTGTGATGTACGTGACAGTGAAGACTGAAAAATATTCCCACATGATGCTAGTTAAAAGTGGTTTACTAGTATTAATGTGAAGCACTGGGATGAAACGAAATATAATGATCATTTATTCACTAAAGGCAAGATAGATATAATATATAGGTGTCATTCCACACTTCTTTTTTTTTTTATCCAAAATGAGCAACTAAATGCACTCTACAGCAATCCTAGGGTTTACCTTGATGTTGATGTAGCAGGACAAACAAGGAAAATGTTGACTGTCAAGTCCACTATTAATTATTTATGAAAGAGGTGTAAAATCCATCTTAAAATGGCAGCCCAAAACAGGAACTCTGTCAGTGGGTAACCTTGGTGGTTAGGTGAGAGGTTTATTTCACATAAATCAATCTTCTAGCTGCATAGCCCAGTAAAAAAGTCCTAATTCTCCTTTTGTCATCCTGAAATATTTCATTTTAATGATCAGATATTGTTATATGGCCCATTTTTAAAGAGCTTAACTGCGTAATGGGTCACGTCACACGTTTCGCAAACCACAAAGGAACCTATCAGCCATCCTAGCAATAATCACGGCACAAAAGTCAACAGCATATTAAAATCTAAAGCTGTACAGCTAAAAACACTAACCTTTGCATGAACAGCTCCTATAATACAAAGGTTCTAAATTTTGCCGCCGCGAGCGTTTCACAGTAATGTGCTTGTTTTCAAAACAAAATGCCAGAGGTCCGCTTTGACCCCTCATGGTTTTAAGAGAAATACCTATTTTGATTAACCACATGCATCTACTCTGTTTACGTTGCATGTTACACAGTGCGCCGAATAAATTCTTTTCACAAAGAAGAACGCTGTAGATGGTTTCTATCGAGGTATATCATGGACAATTTTTAAAGTGAGCTGGTTTAAAGCGTGGTGGCTACTCCACCTTCTCAGTAATGGAAGACAATGCATGGTCCCTGATGAGGATGTCACTCTGCTTGACCCTCCCATCATAAATGCCTGTGGGCAGCGAGGATGTTTAATTGACTATCAAATAAATTTGACATCACTGACCATGTACTTCGCTTTGGTTGATTGTTTATTTGCCAGAGAGAGAGTCTGTATGGTGCAGACTATGTGTCTCTGCTTTTTCGTGTCACAGGTCATGCAGTTACATCAATGTAATTTCCCTATCTCTAGCAACCATACCTAAGAATCTGTAGCTTTAGTATGTTATCATAGGACACATAAAGTTTATGTTATGAAGGTTTATAGCAAAGATTTGCCCCTGGGCTTGAAACACAAAAATGTTCGGATATGGGGTGTAACTTCTCCAAATCAACCTGAAATCACAGCTTGCAACTTCAACTCTGTGTTGTTACCTTCAACTGACATTCTGAATTTAAGCTATTATAGATTGGCCATAAGACCTGATTTTTACCATGTGCACAGTTACACTGTGGTGACACTGCACATTTGCACCCTTTTTTTTTGACCGTGTGGAAGGTTGGTCTGCCTTCTCTTTTGTAGGATTGTAAACTACACACATTGGCACAATAATTAACAGTAATACGAATGTCCAAATGTAACTTTGATTTTTGTCCACTGGTTCCCTGTTTTAGTTATCATTAGTGTGGAATGACACATAGATGAATAGTCCCAGAGATGGAACTTATTATAACATTATTTGATTAATACATTTCTTCATTCATTTGCCAAACTGCTTAATCCTGTGAGGGTTGCAGGGAGGTTGGAGCCTATTTCGGCCACCTCTGGGTGAAGACAGGGTACACCCTTGACAGCTTGCAAGTCTATTTCACGGCCAACCCACAACCACACACGCACACAAAACCATTCACACTGACACCTAGGAGCTATTTGGAACAACTGATTAGCCTAATGTGCACATCTATGGACTGTATGAGGAAACCGAAGTACCCAGATGAAACACATGCAAGCACGGAAAGAACATGCAAACTTTACATTAAAACGCCCTGGACGAGCATGGGACTAAAACTCAGGACCTTCTTGCTGTGAGGCAGGTGTGCTAACCACTACGCCACCTATAAAAATAATGTGCCCGTGTCTTTTAGTATATAATGTGTGGAAACACAAGAAAAATAAATGAAACCAAGATTTCTCTAGTTTATTTTTCTATTTTTAAGCGTGACCATGATGACTCCACCTGCTTCAAGTGGCCGTGACAAACCATGAGGGTCTGACTCTTAGGTTCATGCATTATCCTCTCAGTATAATGTTTTTTAATCCTCAGATTACACTGTTCTCATGTTGTGTATACTAATCACAAATAAAACTATTTATATTATATATAGCCATAAATTTAAAATGCTGTCGTCATTCAGTCGTGTTAGTGTTTTTCTTTTCCACGGTCAAACTGTGTATATTCAGAGGTACACACCATCTGAGTGTTTAGATTTTTAATCACTGAAAGTGTTTTGTTTTGCTAGTACAGAGTTATATAACAGTGAGAATACTGGTGTAGCCGTGTAGTGCTACCACATTATCCATCAGGAATAAAGTTCTTTATGGGCTTGTGACATAAACCTGATTTGTACAAAGCTTCTCCTCGGCTTCTTTGCGTCATTACTTTGGCTTGGGTTTACATGAAGGGATCTGTTTCTCTCTGTGTATACACTTCACACAAATTATGAAGCACAGCTATCTTCACTCCCCTCCACTTCTCTGTATCCGTGATTTAATATATGTCTTCTGAATGTGAGACTAAGCACAGCATGGTATCAAAGCCCCAGACTGCTGCTGTGGAGGATTATAGAGTCAGTCATCAGCTCAAACCCACTGCCTATGGCGCAAAACTCGGTCTCGGGCAAAGAGTCAGTTTCCTTTAACCCCTTGGCATAGATTCAGAAAGACGAATTTCACACTTTATTTTAGAGCTTTTACACAAGATTTATGTAATGCTAAAAATACAGAAGATTAACTGAGTTCAAATGATCATAAGAGGCTTATGTGGCAGCTGATAGTGTAGTTATTAAATAAAGATGAGAATCTCAGTGGACTGATTTGGTGTTGATTCCTGGTGCCAAAATGTGATTATAATGGCATTGTTTATTTGGGTTAATCCATCTGGATTTTTTATTTCTATTAGAGGTACAGTGGCTTGCAAACGTATTCACCCCACTGGCATTTTTACTGTTTTGTTGCCTTAAAACCTGGAAATAAAATGAGTATTTGGGGGCAGGAGTTATGAGTCATTTTACACAATATGCCAACAACCTTTAAGATCCAAAATGTTTATTATTGTGACGCAAACAACATATAGTTGTATTGTTACCAAAAAAAAGGTTAAAAAAATTAGCTTGCATAACTATTCTTACCCTAACTAACCGCCACCCAAGTCAGTACTTTGTAGAGCGTCCTTTTGCAGCAATTACAGCTGCAAGTCTCAGAGTACGTCTGTATGAGCTTGGCATATCTAGCCACTGGAAATTTTCCCATTATTCAAAGCAAAACTGTTCCATGTCCTTCAAGAGTTTTTATTTCTCAAGCATTGGCCTGCATTTAGCACCATCCTTCATTCACTGAATTCTTTTTTTTTTCCCCCCATTTCCTCCCCCAATTTAATCACATCCAATTCCTACCCATCAAGTGTTGCCTTCCCTATCACACGACCACTACCAATCAGCGAGGAGCGTGCACATGCCTCCTCTGTGATATGTGATGCTGCCACTCGCCTCTTTATGAACTGCTGCCCATGCCTAACACACTTGGAGGGAAAGCAGTATCCACCCCTCGCACGAATGAGCTCACAGAGGACCATGATTGGCTGGTGATCGCGGGGAGTGACAGGGAAGTGAGCGAATGCCATCCCTCCCTCCCATGAGAGCTGGGCCAATTATCTCCCATGGACTCCCGGTCGAGGATGGCTGTGGCATGAACCTGGATTCGAACCGGTGATCTCCAGGTTAATAGTCACACACCATGTCGATTCCCTGAATTCTGACCAGATTCCTAGAATTTCCATTTATAGAGGAGTATTCAAATGCAGTTTGATGCTAATCTTGTAGACAGTTCCCATTCAAAGCAATTCTGAAAATGACTTTAACATACCATGTATGTATATGTGTATATATATATATATATATATATTGTCGATTTTTTCCCCTTAAAAGCAAGTTTTAAAAGTCTATGATGACTTTACTGAAAAAAAGAGAGAGCATTGCAAGGAATTGCTTAGGAATCCGTGATATATGGCTTACCGAATAATGTTGTTGTACTTGTTGTTGTTATTAAGAAGTGGCCCAATAAGTAAAAGTCATTGACCGCCATACTTGGGCTCCCTACTCATTTCTTGCAAGCAACAAAACAAAGTGTCAAGATGTGTGGTTCCAAAAATTAACAGTTAGTAGGCTGTGGAAACTCCTATTACAAGTAAGAACACTGGCTTTAATATCATTGGTGATTTTATTAGACAGTTAGGGCTCCAGTTCTATATATAACTCAGTGGTTCAACCCTGCTTGGGTTTCCTCCCACTTGGGTTTCCTCCCATAGGTGAGAATGTGAGTGTGAATGGTTGTTCGTCTCAGTGTTGTTCACAAAACAGTCCTACCTAGGTGTTATCCCACTTCTGGACCAAAGTCAGTTGGGATTGCTTCCAGCTTCCCTCGTGACTCTAATGGATAAGCGGAATAAATCGATTGATGCTATTATTAAATGGAGTTGTTTTCTTCCTGTATTTTTATCCCCTTCTCCCTGAGTGTAGGATCAGGAAATGAAGATCTTGTTGATTACCACAGGAGTCTGTGTGCATTTCATCTTGCTTTGTGGTTCATTTTCTCCTTCACGTTTTTAATGAGCTTGAGCTTCTGCACTGATGTATTATTGGGGTGAAATTCTCAAGGTTATTATCAGAGAGGAAGCATCAAACATATCCAGCACAACAGTAGGTAGGCCAATTATTGTGGCTCGGGAACCAACGGTAATGATTGAACATGCTTGGGGGTACGTTAACGGGAACTAAATTAAAGTTATTTGTGTGTGTATGTGTGTGTATGTGTGTGTGGGAGGGAAAGAAATAATTGCAGAGTTGCAGAGTTTTATGAGTCTCTTAGTCTTGTAGAGAATTATGCTAATCACTGAAGAGTCTTGGGTCAGTTATAGCTGTACACCCTGAGCAGCTCACCAGACCATCGCAGGGCCAAAACACACTCACACACACACACACACACACACACACACACACACACACACACACACACACACACACACTTCGGGGCAATTTGGAGCAGCCAGTTAGCCAAATGTGCACGTCTTTTGACTGTGGGAGGAAACCGGAGTACCCAGAGGAAACCCACACAAGCACGGGTAAAGCATACAAGTGCCATACAAACACAACTGAATCAAACCCAGGACCTTCTTGCTGTGAGGCGAACATGCTAATCTTTTACATGCTAATCTTTTTTACTATGACACCTCATTAAAGACTGTCTGGTTAGGCATATTATAACATTATCTTTCTGCCAAACTCTTCAGAGAAAAATATACAACATGAAATGAAAACAAGTCAGAAAAAGAAAGATTCTGCAGTACAACAGAGTGGGGTGATGCCTGAAGTTGATCATTTTCTATAAAAGAGCACGTCCTGAAGTACTTTTCGGCAAAGGTTTATAATTTTAACTCATAAATTTCCGTTTATTGTTGGGGAACATTCACCACTGCAGTGTGTTCTTGTTAGCACTTTCTTTATAGCTGCTCTTAACTTGAACAAGATGTCGTTTCCCCCATTTTTTCCATTTTTTTTTTTTTTAGACTTCTGAAGACAGAAAAGTACACAGCACGGCAAGTTGGGGTAAAAATTGTGAAGACTTTCCCATTACGGGGTACTTTCTGTTACAAAGCACTGACACTGGAGACTCCTTCACTAAATATGAACTGAATGTGTCCTTCTAGAAAACGTCACCATATGAACATTTTCTTTTTCTTAAATACCAAGTACATTTCTGCATTGAATATATAAAGCCTAAGAGTCCCTGTTACATAGAAATGATAATTTTATATTTATTCGTTTTATATGTATGTGCGTACACATGTAAGTGTGCATAATATATTGGATAACAATAATAATTACCTATTGGAATGAGTGCACTACTTTCACAGCAGCTGTAATAGAAGATTACTCCATGTTTTCAGACTTGTGAATTTAAGCAGCTGTAGCATAGCCTAGCATTACTAAATGGCCCCACTGAGAAACTCAGCAAAGGTTTTCCAAGGAGCATGGCTTTCCTGATAATGATTGCTTTCTTTTTTGTATCTAGATGTAATTTTTTTATTTTAAGATTCACTATGGGAAGTGCACTAAATAGTGTTTAGTGTTTATCCCCAGAGAACCCAGACCCACTTTTAAATCCCTGTTTAAGGGTGTCTACTCCTTTGGTGCAACATAAATCACAATAAAAGAATAACTGTTCCTCTGAGCCGGAATAAGCTCAAGATGCACAAGAGTTCAGAAAGGAAATATCAAAGTCTATATTCTTTGGAGCTTTTATGAGCATAAAGTATAAAGTGTCAAGGGGGAAAAAATCTTTTGGAGACTGGATGACATTCCTCCCAAAGCACCATCGCTGTGATTATAATGCTTCCTCGTGTGACGCAGTGTAGGGCATTATCGGTGACAGATTTTCAGGTTCAGGAACAAGACCTGAATTCTCCCTCTGCTCTTCCCACACTCTGAGCAAGATGAAAGCAGCTTTTCTTGTTAGGAGAAGGGGAAAAATCAAGCAGCCAGAGAGAGAATGAGGTTTCTTTTTCAAGTCATGACTGTTTGATGTTCCTAAAGCGAAAGGGCGAACTGGTAAGCTGTTGGCATTTACATGCTTTCCTAGGAGCAGTCATAAGCACTGCAGGGGATGTGAAACTGATCACAGATCAGTGTAAAAGACTAACTACAACCAGGTCTGAATGAGTAAAAGTCTGAGTGAAAGTGTCTGGAGATTTGGTGAGTTATAGTACTGAGCATTCAGTCTGACAGCTCTGAGGATATGGCCAGTGTTTGATCAGAAGACGAGGCGGTTTTATTTATTTATTTATTTATTTTATTTTATTTATTTATTTATTTATTTATTTTTTTTTATTTTTTTTATTTTTTTTTTTGGGGGGGGTGACCATCTTGGAGCCTGAGAGCTAAAGTAATGCTTTTACAAAGACCATCTTTGAGTGTGTGTGTGTGTGTGTGTTTATTTTGAAGTGTATACTCTGTTAGTAGAGCCGGCTTGTAAGTGTGTGAGGCAATAGGTGAAATCTTGGATCTGCAAATCTGAATGGTTCCTGCATGGTAATTTTATCCAGAATGCACACAAGCACTAAAGAAACTCAACTCTAGAGCTAATCCAATGTCTGTTCCCTATCACAGTAGCAATAATCTGTATATTAAAAAATATTAATCAATCCATCCGACTCCGGTGACACTGGGCAAAGGCAGGTATACCCCAGGGCCAAAAAACACAGCCATTCATTCATTCATTCATTCATTCATCTACTTCCGCATGTTCCAGGGTCGGGTCGCGGGGGCAGCAGCCTAAGCAGTGAGTTTCATACATCCCTCTCCCCAGCCACTTCCTCCAGCTCCTCCGGGGGGACGCCAAAGCGTTCCCAGGCCAGCCGAGAGACATAGTCCCTCCAGCATGTTCTGGGTCGGCCCCGGGGTCTCTTCCCGGTTGGACATGCCCGAAACACCACACCAGGGAG
>JAQMYF010000005.1:19407522-19419546 GCA_030014195.1 Neosilurus mollespiculum | reverse complement strand
CTGATAATGACTTTAAAGCACTTCTGTAAGTTGCTCTGGATAAGAGCGTCTGCTAAATGATGTAAATGTAAATGTAAATATGTGGGATATGCTAGACAAAAAGGTCTGATTCATGGAGCTCCCAAATCAAATCTTACTTTAAGTATAGTAAATGATTTCCTGCTAAGGTCTTAGTCCCGAATATCACAAGAGGTGCAAGTTTGAATGCCACAGCCAACTGCTGTCAGTAACCCGTAGAGAAAAATTGCAGGTGCTTCCCCTTCTGCCTTCTGACATCCCTTTATCAGGTCGTTTTTTAAGGTAACTTGAAAATGTCATTCACTTTCTGGTATATCTTGTGACCCACATAAAACACATCGAGGATGGTGAGATCCATACTTTATAAAAAAGATATTTTGGCATGCCTTAAGTTTCAATTTCAAGTGAGAAATTACAGTAATGTCACAAAACAATTGTTTTATTTTATCCCAGTTATACTCTCTTCCTTCTTGACTAAAAGATTTCCTTTCAAATTGAGACTTATCTGTATTTATATGGTGACACGGTGGCATAGTGGTTAGCACATCCTCACCACAGCAAGAAAGTCCTGTGTTTGGGTCCCAGGCTCGGACGTTTCTGTGTGGAGTTTGCATGTTCTCCCCATGCTTTCATGGGTTTCCTCCGGGTGCTCCGGTTTCGCCTACAGTCCAAATACTTGCACATTAGGTTAATTGACTGTTTCAAATTACCCCTAGGTGTGAATATAAGTGTGAATTGTTGTGTGTGTGTTGCCTAGTGATGATCTGGCGAGCTGTTCAGGCTGCTGTCGCCCTGTGTGGACTGAGATCCTAATCTTCCTGCGACCCTAATAGGAGTAAGCGATTCGGCAAATGAGTGAGATGAGTATTTCAATTAAAACATTCAAGCTTCCCTTTCACAAAGTATTGCACAAAATGGATTTTGCACCACCCTTATGCAACTGTTACCTTATAAAATGAGAAGTCCTTCCATAACTTCCCAATTTATTTAAAACAAAATGAATGGGTTTCTTTGGTAATGTCTGTTACACATAGATGGGCTATTAAAAGATAGAAGACAGGAGTGTTTCTTAACAGTAAATCAGAACTATTTGTCGACTGCTGTGTCGGGGCTGTGATTCTGTTTGTGTTGTGATTTAGACATTGTGGTGTGCAACAGAAAGCCACAATGTTGTATCGTCATTCACAAGTGAGAGTGTGGAACGCTACGAGGCAGATATCATATCAGAAGCATCAAATAATATTTATGTTGAAATGAATTGGGAGAAATAAGTACAATTTGTCACTTTTTTCCCTAATATTTTATTTCAAGAAGAATTTAATAGCTGTTGAATACTGAGCAGATTGGTAATGTTTTAGTGGAGCCTAAACCAGATGATAGACCAGAGTGAACTAAACTGCATAGATCATAATTTAGTAATGGATTGTAAATTTCTGCATCAATTATGAAAATGTTAATTAACTTACACAGAGAGAGTCATTCCAGATTTGCAAATGACATGGAAAAGATACAGATTCTGTTACTTATTTCAGCAGAAACTTATCCAACACCCTTTCCTTCGTAACTGAGAGTGAATCATAATAAAACAACTGCTGTTTCTGTATGCACCCATACATTATATGTCATCAGTTTATAAGGAGTGCGACTGTTACTTTTGCCTTGATGTAGATGTGGTTGTGACCTTTTTACCTCCAGTTGCACTCACCAAGTTGAATCAAGTTTGTATGTATCTTTGCCTTCACATCATTACTTGCATTAAGCCTCAGTTGTGCTGTTGAAACACACAGTGCACTGCAGCTTGCTGCAAAGGATGCTGCCTAGTCACAGACCAATCAGATGGGGTTAATGTTATGGTTGATAGATGTATGGTATTAGACGTCTTGTGTAATTGCAAATATTTAATTAAACACAAATTGTATCATATGAACTATGCTGAATAGTATCCACTCTAAGTTGTTTCTGTTATATTCAAGGCATTAACCTAATTAAGGAGCACCCAAGCAGAGAACCATAGTCTTGGAATATGGCTTGGATGTTTGTCCCGTGTCCACCCGCTGTCCACTCGTGGCCACCGCAGGAAACTCAATGAGGCTTGATTGCTGATTTGATGCTAATTGGCTGTTATGTATCGCTGACTTGCTGTCAAGTCCACTCTGAACTATCTCCCCGACTCTCACACACCGCATTCCCAGTCCGCCGAGTTTTAATGATTATCACCTGCAACTCGTTTCCCTGCACTGATTAAGTCCCATGTTTAACCTCCTGCTACACTCAGTCACTCGTCTAGCCTTGTTGGAGCTTATCCTTCTTACTCACCTGTTGGTACTAAAACTTCTCCCGAAGTTTGTCCTGCTTCCTGGTTCAGTGTTTCTCCTCCGTGTTTGTGTTTGTTAGCCCCTCGTGGCTAGTTTTGTTTTCCTGTTTACTGTGCTTTTCTTTTCACATGGCTCCCAAAGCCCGTTTGTATCAATAATAACAAAATGAAAACCCAAAAAATAGCAGCTCATACACCACTGCTCAGACATGAGCAAACTAAAAAGCACATAATCTAAGTCAGGTAGGTAAATGCACTTGCAGGTAAAAAAAAGTTCATGGAGCAAGTGCCAAAATCAGACGCTCCTTAAATAAAAGGAGTTATTTAAAACTTTTTTTGTTGATTTATTTTCTGTAATTTCTACTGTCTCCCTGTCAGACAGTTATGGACTTGATGGACCTATACAAAAGAAACATAAATACAACCTACAATTAGAAAAATATTAACTACAGTACCACAGAGATTTGAGTGTTTTAAGTGTAATTATTAGACCCAAATCATCAGAATCTGCAAAATGAATTATGCATCTGATCATTTCCATGTCTCCTTGTTGCCAGCAATATAATGGTAAAGCATAATCATTAACATATATGAAGATCATTTTATAAAATTAATAACTATCTTATTGACAGGCAGCAGAAGATTTACAGAATTATATATTGAATGCATTTTCACACAAATTTATATAATCAGAGTCAAACTATTCCTTGTAAGTTATTCTACTTCAGTAAGCACTTTATTCTGTTCATGGTTCTTGTCGATCTGAAGTGTTTCCTTAGGGCGCATGACAAAAGCTTTAAATACACTCCAAACTAGACACTTCTCCATCAGCGAATTAAGGAATATAATTTCATTTACAACTTCTGCAAATAACATTCTATGTTAATGTGAAAATAGTGTTTGAGCTCTGTGGTAAAGACTAATGGATTATAACAACCCATTGAGTTGCTAATTTGTAATAAAGTAATGTGAGCCCAATGAACTGGGGCTTAAGGTCAGTTAGTTGCAAATGTCTAAAAAATTGCTTTATATTTGTTTCAAAATGAATTGATTTAACATTTGTCATTGCAGGCATATGGTGAAGTGTTATTCCACTGATACCATGACGATTTTAAATTGAATATTACAGTGATATCGTATGTCAGACATTGTGTCAGTTTACAGCTTAAGATATATTGTTACAATGTTTTCATTTAGGTCAGTGGTACCCAACCCTGTACCTAGAGGTCTACCTCCATGAGGAGTTTAGCTCCAACCATAATGATGCCTACTTTACAGATATAATCATTACTGTCAGTCTTCATTTTTTTGTTTAGATGGTCAGGTGGGCATGATTTATGGTTGGAGTGAAAGTCTTCATGGACGTAGGTCTCCAGGAACAGGGTTATTATAACTTGTTATTTTATCAACTTAACCCATCTGTCCCAACACTTTTGTGAGTGAAAAAATTGGACTATTATAAAGCACTTGCAACCAATGTACATTACAAAAAGCTAATCACATCAATTCATGGGGAAAATAAGTAGCTGGGTTAGCAGGCTTGAGATTACTCAGTTCAGTTACTCAGTCCACGCAGAATTGGATCGACCCGTTAGCCTTGCGAACTAAGACTACTGGGGTTCTCTGATCTTCGTGGGATGCCTCTTTACCCCATACACATTTTTTGTACTCAGGTAAGTATATGAGGTGATTGCACACAACTGCACCTAGGAGACTCTTAAAATTGTACTGTGTGAGATTTGCACAATCAATGAAAGGCAAAAATGCACTGGAAATTTTCCCCAGAAACCTGTATTCTATGGGATGGTGAGAGGAAGTCTTTGAATTGAGCCACACTTGGACTTTTCCTCCCTCTTGGGAAACACTATCACCAGAGCCACAGGAGCCTCCTCTCTTAATGGTTTTGTTATGCAGTGCCATTTACCTGATAGTTGAGATCTCTGATTCACCTATGACAATTTGCCATTTAAATGGTAATTTAATGCTCAACATGAGTAGTAAAACGTCACTTTATTTTAGTCGAGTGCTTCTAGTTGGGATTGATGTCCCTGTGTCGGTAAAATTTCCCTGTATTGGAGGATTCAAAGTATGTGGTTTAGCTCTCTGGCTATAAACTTTCATTCATTTTCTTAGTCGTTTAATCCTAATTAGGGTCGTAGGGAGGCTGGCACCTATCTCAGCCAACTCTGGGCGAAGGCGGAGTACACCCTGGACAGCTTGCCAGGTCATTGCAGGGCCAACACACATACAACCATTAATACTCACACTTACACCTAGGGGCAATTTGGGACTGAAAATCAGCCTACTGTGCATGTTTTTGGACTGTGGGAAGAAACCGGAGTACCCGGAGGAAATCCACACAAGCATGGGGAGTACATGCAAACTCCACACAGAAACGCCCAACCCCAGAATCGAACTCAGGACCTTCTTGCTGTGAGGCAAATGTGCTAACCAGTGCGCCATCTTGCCGCCTGGTCATAAACATACAGAAATTTATTGTTACTAGTAGAACAACCCTTCTCCAGATTTTCTCTAATGACATCTATCATGCCATTGGGCTTGTGCCCATACAATAAGCAAGACTTACAAATCACAGTTTTAAACATAAGATTACATTGTTTGAGACACCATATCTTTCTGTGGGTAGTAAACATCCTGACTCAGGAGATAACACAAGAGAGTGCCTTGGCAACCCTGTGTGTGGAAATGTTACTTGGTGACACTACTTATAGGATTATTATAAGCCATGTGGAATGGGATTTACCTACAGCTTTTTGGTACCAAAAAAAACTGTCAACCCTTTTTTTCCCGAGAATAAATTTTATGCATCCTCGACCATCAGTTTTAATGACACATTCATGTTTGATCAGGGGTGCCTGATGCATGTCAGGTATCCAAAGCAGTATTCCTGCTTCTGTGATGGAACACTGATCCCAAAGCTACCCAACACCACACCTGCATACCCACCTGCGCATGGATGGTTATACCTGTGAAGAGAGAGTGAAGAATTGGAATTGGTGAGGCAGAGGAATTTGTGCTTCAAAAGGTTGTCTCTCATTTTTATGGAGAAAGTACAGGAAAAGAGCAGTGAGACGCAAAGGAAGGGTGAGAGAGGGAAAATGGACAGGTGTGCCTGCCCTGGAAATGCTGTCATGTGATCTTCCTCCAGCCATTGGTGGTGCTAGACCCATTCCTCCATCCCTTCCAGGAGCTGAAACAATAACTGCTCCAGAACCACTTGGTGAAAGGGATTCGAGGCATCTCTGCCATTAGCCACCTTCGAAATGTGTTTCAGAGCTTGGGCAAAGGCAGTTGGGCAGCTTAGGGCACTGAAAATCAGTGAATGAAAAAGTTAGCAGTGTTGTTGGCACCTGTTACAAAATACCTTTCTTTATGTCTAGGTACTCTAGCAGGCAGATGACTTTCTCTGCCAATAGCAACAACAAGCAGGCCTCCCAGTGTGAGATCACTAAACATATGCCTTCACGGGATGCTCAAGGAGCTCCAGAAGGCCTTTGGGTTATCCTGTGTATTTGTCTTAGTGAGCATGATATGGTACAGGCCTGGAGTACCGGGTACCTCCTGGATGATGGTGACAGTCTGTATAATACTGGTGATTTGAGTTGACGGCATTTCCTCCTCAGAACCTGGGTTTTAGCCCAAGTATAACTGGCGTTGTTTCATAGGGGACATGAGGGGTCAGGAAGCCGGTTTGTGATTAGTCACTGGTATGTAGGGTTTTGTTTTGTTTTTTTGTTTTTTTTTTACCTACTATGCTTTTAGCAATTTTAGTAATTCAGCACATGCTGACACACATATGTTTCTTCTCTAGTCATTGGCTTCTCTCTGAAAGAACACAAAAGTATTCTGGTATTATGTGGTGCTTCTGCAAGTCCCTATGAATAAGCTCTTCTTCTTTTGACTGCTCCCATTGGGTGTCACCACAGTAAATCATCCTTCTCTATTTCGCTCTGTCCTCTGCTTAATTCTCTGTTAAACCAATCACCTGCATGTCTTCTTTTACCACATTAATTTAAGTTTATTTGGGTTTCCTCTTCTACTACTTCCATTCTCAACATTCTTCTATCAATATACCCTTCATCTCTCTTCTGCACATGCCCTATTACTATAAAAAACAACAACATATTGAGCACTTTAACATTATGCAATCTTTCATGGTACAGTAAAAACTACTGTCCGAGCTGTGGATGTAATAAGAAATAACGCACACCTTCTGACCAATAGAATTTGAGAATTCAGCCACACTGTTTACGTAAGTAATAACACACACCAAATTCTTATGTTGCACCAAAATAATTTATCATGGTGCAATACAGCCAGACTAAAATATATTGTTTTTCATATATTTTCATATTACCACATGTTCTGAGTTGTGTTATTCCGCTTAGCGAAGTACCACAATTAAAATTGTTTAAGTGATCAACAAATGACGTTATACTTTTTAACTGGTACATTTAATGTCATGGAATGTCCAAAAGAATAGTTATCACTTATGTTTTGGTAGTCATAAAGAATCTTCTGTAACCTTTCCATCTTTTTCTTTCTTCTTGAACTCAGTCAGACTAAACAAACACAGTTTGCCATATTTCTAGTCCGAGACTTTAACCTTGCTGTGGTAAAATCAAAATGGGTGCTTGTTCATTTCTTGTTTGCTCATGTTTAATTCCTGGATTGGTAATTGAGTAAATAAAGTTTCTTAAGGGAATCTCAATGTAAATTATATAAAATGTGAAACATTTATAACTCGTGAGTAGCATTATACCACTGTAGGAGTGTTAAATGATCAGTTGCTTTAGTGTTTTCCATGAATCACTGTGCAGTGGAACAGGCAAGAGCATGGATGCATCCTGGGATGAACAAAGTAATCTCTCAGCCCGAATCTCAGTACGGACATGCAAGATAAAATATACTGGATTCCAATGTAACTAATGTTTAGCACTGTGGTCCATGCAATCCTGTATGAGGAGCCTGGCAACCTACTCTGTAAAATATCTGCTAGGAGACCTCTATGAAAATAGAATCACCAAGAGCTGGATTTGACTGAAGGCACCTACAGACTTACATACATTCATACATACATACATACATACATAATTCACAATGCGGTTAGACTACCTGCTGATTTTAGCATCAGTGAGATTTAGCCCTTGCAATATCTATACTTTAGAGTAGTGAACTTTAAATCAATTCATGTTGTGCCATCTTGAACTTGAGTCCGATGTTTACTGTGTGCACTAATTATACACTGGATTTCTCATTAATGTGACATTGAACATCACTGGGAAATAGTGAGTGTGTGGGGGAACAGTTATCCCTTGTTTTCATAAATATTACATTTTTCCCCTAATAAAACCCCTTTATCTATAACTAAGAATGTACTCTCGTGGTGTCAGAGTAATGCACGACTCATAAATAATGAAAGTACCGAACCGACCAATAAATTAGCACTAAATTTCTAAACTTCACAAATATTTCACTATAAACATTTAATGTGTCAGAGGAAGTTTTTTCTTTAAGGTCACTGGTAGGTAAAAAGGGTGACCTTTGACTTAAGAAATTAAGACATTGTATTTAAAGTGTGGGTTAGTAAACATGGAGTCAACCACATGTTAGCAGTGTGTTGGTGTCCCAGAAGATCTCTATATGACTAATAGCAATTGTTGTTGTTTTACAACAACAAAGTTAAATGCAACTTGCTCTAAATACCTGTCCCATGCTGTGTGTCAGAGAATGAGAATGCTGACAATATGCCTCACTGATATTAATCTCTCATACCCTGCCCCAGTTTGTACTAGATTTCCATTTCGGTAATGGAGAGCACCGAGTGGAAACTGAGCAGTCTTTCCTGTCTCTCTCGGCTTCTTGTGAAACCCTACTACTGTGACACATAGGAAGATTTTGATGTTGTTTGTGAATGAATTCTGCATCCCAGATGGACTGTGTGGTACTGGTGGTTCGTTCAAGACTAAACAAATTAATCAACTCATCCGTGTATTAGTTGTCTTAAATGTGATAATTTCTCATCAATCACAGATAATAACCCTGGGATGTAAAGTGACGTTTCATAAAGTTCCAGGAAACTTTACATACAAGATGCACAAGACTTTTATTCATGTGTTTCATGATTTAAATTCAACATATAGAATGCATAAAATGGTAGCACTCAGTACTGTAGAAGCCATAACAAGACATACTTAAGAAGGGTTCATAAAAACAGATGAGTCCGATTGTTTTAATTATAAGGGAGAACTACTTTTTCAAAAAATACAGAAAAAGCTTTTTTTTCTCATAATTAATACAGTTGGACTTCTCTGTTTTTGCAAACAAACTCTTCATATAGTTTTTGCCGACCAAAAGGCGATAAGTCGCAGTACAAAAAATATATATTATGAAGCTAATCTCATACTGTACCGATATCATGCGTCTGTGATTGTTTTCAGAGCCGTTATGGATGGTTGAGAGGGAAATTCTCTTTGATTAATCTATACACAGAGACAAGATCTAGTCCGTGTGACTCCATGGCCTTCACATTTTAAATGTTAGTTTACATATTTTTAAATGGAAGATGAGCACACTAGTCAGCAGAATGCTAGAGTGGAAATTGTAGCATGTTTGACATCATCACGGTTTATGAAGGATAAGAATGATCATTCAGTGGCTTCCGACTTGACTGGAACTGCTGGGTAGCAGTTTTCCTCTAAGAACACATGGGAAATAGCCCCAACTTGGAAATAAGACATTTGTTGTGTAAATAGATTCGAGTGATAAACATGAGTCATATTAAAAATATGACAGGAAATCAAACATTTGCGGCTGAATGAGAGGTGATCAGAGCCTAAACGCACATACATGGCAGAAGCTAGTGCAGGCGTGCGCTTCACTCCCACACTTAAACATATGCTGACTTCTGTTTTTTCATTTGATTTTTTTGGATTGCCTTGTAGTTAGTGACGTTGGGGGGGTAAACCTGAAAATGGTGGTCCCAAGACAAGCGACTTTCTAATCCAGCACTCAAACTAAGGCATGTTAGGTTGAAAGGAAAAGGTTTTTTCAGATCTTTCGATACCCAGCTGGCTGAGTCGGAGCTGTCATGATCAGTCTGCCCACTACTGTCTACTGCAATGACACAACCACTTTTGATCAGGAAGGATTCTGTGTCATAGCTAGCCTTTCCTTGAAGCACTGCGGTTTGTTCTCACAGGTTGTTGGTTATTGTCATGTTCCATTTGTATATGGTACAGTTTTGCTAGATAATGTTATTCACTTTCTTCAAAGATCACAGATAATGTGTGCAACACAGCTGGCTTTTCAGTTTACTGAGATAGCAATCCATGCCTCTGGCAAATAGGTCTTGGTTTCTCATTTCTTCCTGAGCTGTAGAAATGTCAAATGCTCTCTGAGGATGGTTAGTCATAGTCAAATTATTCATCATAAAACTTTAAAGTCATATTGTATTTTTCATTCTCAACAAATCAAAAACCACAACATATTATACAAGCAGGAACTATTTGGAACATTTATCTACCCGCTTATTTTGTATTTTTTTTTCATTAGTGGAAGGTGTTATATTTTATAAAATGAGGTGTTAAAAAAAAAAGAAGAAAAAAAAGGCCAGCACACCATTTTTGCGCTCACATTTTGCCCTGTGTGCGATTCACCTTTACTCCAATTCTAGAAGTGCTAAAATTTTATTTAATGTGTATTTATGACTCTTAAATGAGTATTATTATTTTTGGTTAATGAATTAAAGATTTACTTCCTCAAAGTCAGTGCAAATTGCTGTTAATTAGAATCATGTTTTCAAATATATTTATAAATTAGGCTTTACAGCGGCTAGTGAAGTGAGCTAAATGGAGCGTCATCTTTCTGTGACAGTATCTGTCTATTTTTGCTGTTAAAATTTATCATTTATTATATATATTATTATTATAAATAAAATCATTTATATATGGGTTAAGAGCTTCAGTTAATGTTTACATTAAACATCAGAATGGGGAACAATTGACATCCGTAGCTTTAAACATCCTTGTGGGTTTGCGTCCGAGTTTCTGCTGATTTCCTGGAATTTTTTTTAATGCTCACAATAGAAGTTCTAGAAACAGCCTTTGGAATTCACTTTCTGTCTCATGACTACAGAATATTTCCTCATATTTTAAGTGCCTGTTACATGTCTTTTACTCAAGTGTGTCTTCGTCCACTGATTGAGCAGTATATCTGATAAGCCATCCCTGTTGTAGATCTGTCAGGGCAGTATACCATATACACTACTTACCCCACCCCCATAAAAACACATTTAAAAAAAAGATGACAAACATGAACAAAGCATGGTGATATTTTTGGTAATGGCTCCAAAACTGTTGTCCTATGAAGCACTGCAAGAGAGTACAGCTTAGACAAAATTCAGACTGTGACAGCAATTTAGGAAGACCATCTCACAATGATATGATGGCAAAACCCTCACGGTTTATACGCTCCATTAAAGGGGCCATTGGGTTCTTGGTCAACACTCAAGGCCCTACTAGCCTGGTTACTGCGTTTGTCAGGATGGCCAGTCTATGTTCATCTATGAAGATTTCTGGTGATTCCAAACTCATTTTAACAGTCATGGAGCCAAATGTGTTAGAGATGGTTTTATACCCGTTCCAGATCTGTGTCTCAACCAGAAATCATTATAGAGTTTTAAGGAAAGTTCACTGGATTTCATGGATAGATATACACTGGGAACTGTGGGCGCTTATACACCTAGGTTTATGGCTTTTTCAGGCATGTCCAACCAAGTGAGTTTGCCACAGGTGCACTCCAGTCACTTTCCACTGATTCTAAAAAAAAAAAAAAAAAACAAAGAAAAAGAAAAAGAAAAAAAAGAAAATCAGAGCAAACAGAATGCACCAGAGCTCAATTTAGAGTGCCATAGTCAAGAGTGGGGATACTTATTTAAATTTTTGCATCTATATTTAACTCTGGGGGGAAAGAGGCCACTGCAAAACTCACTTTCTCTGGTTTTATTATTGATAGATTTGTGTGATATGTGAGGAATATCTCATCTAAATTACTGAGTAACCTTATCCTGTATTTGTGTCACGAAGAGGCTAATGCCCAACAGACTCTGGGCGAAAGATACACCCTGAACAGCTCGCCAAACCACTGCAGGGCCAATACAGACACCCAACCATTCACACTCACATTCACACTTAGGAGTATTAAGACTATCCAATTAGCTTAACATGCATTTCTTTAGACTGAAGAAACCGGAGCACCTGGTGGAAACCAGGTGTTTTATAAACTCACCCAAGAGCCCCATGAAAGACTGGCAGAGAGCCTGCCAAGATGCATGACAGCTTTGATTAAATGTCATGAGTATACAATCATATATTAAGTTTTAAGCTCATACAAAGTTTGAACATTAGAATTGTGTTGCATATTATTTAATATGAGCTTAATTTTCTTACAATCTTATTCAAGGTCTGAAAACACTGCACTAATTGTTTTTTGTTTTTATTATTCTTTTTGCTTCAGTGAAAGGCTCCAAGTGGTAATATCTTTATGTGGAACCTGGGGGGAACATTATCAGTAGTTCATGTGTTCCTGAAACACATACCTTTAAAAAGTAACTGATAATTTTACAGTGGTTTGATATTATATATATATATATATATATACACAGTATATAC
>JAQMYF010000005.1:19394043-19407422 GCA_030014195.1 Neosilurus mollespiculum | reverse complement strand
TATATATATGGTATGTGAGAAAAATAAATGGACTACAGTTTCATCCCGACAAGCCTGTTTCGTGGTTGCCCACTCATCAGGGGGAAATCCCCTGCTTCGCTCTACTTTGATGTATTGACCACTGTTCTATGGAAAATCAACTCAGGATTTTATATATATATATATATATATATATATATATATATATATATTCATTATATACCCAGCCTTCACCCAGAGTTGGCTGAGATAGGCTCCAGCCTCCCCAGTAACCTAGTAGAATAAAGGGGCTCAGCAAATGAATCAATAAATGCTCCCTTTCTGCCTTATACATCCCACTCATTGCAGGTGCATGTGTATTGAGATATCAGTGTTAGTCAATTCACCTCTCAGTGCTCACCATGTTGTTAAGGTTATAACTGATGAGTGTATATATTATCTGTGTGTCTGTTTTTTATTTTGTGATGAATTATTTTGTAGTGAAAGGTCTATGGTAGCTCACTAGGCTCTGGGTTACTGATCAGGCGGTCTGAGGTTCAAGCCCTAGTACCACCAACCTGCCAATATTGGTACTGCTCAGTTGTGTAATTTTAAAACATGTAACTTGCTCTAGATAAACATGTTTGACAAGTGCTGTAAATGTAGCAACATGGTTAATTTAGTACATTTTTAATGAAATCTGTATTATAATAAAGTGTAGGGGACTGAATAAAATACCCGCCATTCTGCACACAGTGTGTATGTGTGTAAATGTGTTCTACGTACTGAATATTCAGGCGACACCGTGCAATAGAGGTTTGCATGTTCGCCTTTCAGCAAGAAGATCCTGGGTTCGATACCATGTTACACTGGTTCCCTCCAGGTACTCCAGTTTCCTTCTACAGTCCAAAGACATGCACATTAGGCTGACTGGCGGTTCCAAATTGCCCCTAGGTGTGAATGTGAGTGTAAATGGTTGTGTGTGCGTGTTGGCCTGCGATGGTGTGGCAAGCTGTTCAGGGTGTACCCCACCTGAATTCGCCGGGTGTCGCTCAGACAGGCGTCAGCTTCAGCCAATATCCTAGTGAGTAAATGATGCTGTATATGCACAGACTAAAATATTTATAAACCAGAACTAAATAACTAAAAAGCATTAATAATGCCAACTTGGTTCTACATGTGGTTTAAGAGAAACTGCTGCCAATATGATACTTTTGTGAATCTTTTAACAGATCTGGGTCTGTGGTTGGAAAGTTGAGAAATAAAAACTCTAATGCTTTCACTAAATATATGACTAATGATGCAGATTTGCATGTTGTTCAAGAAGACGACGGTGCAGTGTTGCAGATCTCCAGGGTTCCCTTGCAAAGACCTGCTGCTGGATGCATTGAGAAGTTTCTACTGTCCGGGTGGGTAAGTTTGCAAGGGTGTGCTACTGAAAATCAATCAGTGAGATTTTTGCAGGGCTCAAATAGTTGGTGCTGGTGTAATCTCCTGCTTTAGGGTTAGAAGAGTACTTGGGATGAAAGCATGCCTCATGCTGTGGGGCTGAAACCTCAGATAGCCAGAATGAGTGGAGGAGCCTATGTGGTGGTAGTGTGCGTTCGGTGTGTCATCCTGCCACCCCCGCACATCTTTGAGTCTCAACCACAGAGAGGGAGAGTGGAGGGGAGTGAAAGGCCGCTTGGATGCGTGGGAGATCCCCTTAACTTTGTATTTGATCAGATGTTGAAGTGCTGCGCTTCCAGTCTGTGTTGCGGCTGCGGAGGGGAGAGAGGATGGCGCACACGACCAGAGCACACGTTACCTGGATGTCAGCAGTGATCATGGTAGCTGTAACAGCCTCCTGTATAACCTGGTTCATTGTATCCAGGGTAAGTTGTTATTTTGTTGTTTTTTGGCTTCAAGCGTCCTGGATGTTCAGATTTTTATGATGATGATGATGATGATTGTGTCCTTTATATTTTATTAATTGAGTCCATTTGAAACCTCAGGTTCATGATTTGTGCTGAAGTGCCCTGTCGATTGTATTAACTGCTGAAACCGTGTGTATATGTAACCATAGAGAGACGGCAGAAAAGAGTAGTGAAGTGTTTCGGAATCATGTTGACTGTGCGCTCCGGCGCGCGCCACCAGCGCGTCTGCGCTCCTCTCCCCGTTTCATGCCGCGTTCAACTTTCTGTTGTTTTATCTATTTTTTTTAAATATTTGTTTTTATGATCGGTCAGTAGTCGTAAATAGTCTCAATCTTTTGGGACACCATGTGCTTCTGCATTCTGGAAAGGCTGGAATGTTTTATTTACTGTTTTGTCTTTCTTTCTTAGAAAGAAGAACGAGAATCCGAGAATACAAGAGCAAGAAAAATCAACGGTAGGTTTTCAACTGACTTTTTTTTGTTTATAAATAGCTGTATCTCGTCACCTATACACAGTTTATTATCTCGCATTCAAAATAGGAAGAACAAGATAAGAAAGTTTCCATCTTGTTGTTTTGCTCTGAACTCCAGAAAAAGAAAAAAAATTCTTTCCTTTTTTTTTTCTTTTTTTTAATTAATTTATGGCTTTTTGTGACATTATGAATTATTTTCATGCGACCTCACAGATCAGATGCTCATAAGAATACCAGCCATCTTTCTGTCGAAAATACCAAACCTATTAATCAGTATGTACCCATAAACACAAAACTGAAAAATAATTTAACAGCTGCAGCTGACAGCAATGGTCTGCCTGCTGTTGTTGTTGTTGTTGTTTTTAACAGCTCAGCTTTTGCTTTCTCAGATTAAGCTTTGTTGTTCAAGAAGGTTCTACCCCTGGAATTCTTCTGAATTCCCCATTCAAAATATATGATTAAAATGTTAAAACCACCCAGAAGAAACACAGTTTTAATAATAATGAATGTTTGTGTATATTATAACCTTCCCATACTTATAGGAAAAATTATTTCCATTAAGGTCTTACAACTAAGAGTTAAAAACAGGACTGCCTGTTAGCAGAACCCGTTTTGGAACTTTACATAAGTAAATAAAACTGCTTAAGTGGTGTGGAAATGCTGCTTTAAGGGATTTTAGGCATGGCTGCTATTGTGTGCTGTGACCACGCCCCTTGGGCTTTGCATACTTTTATTCTCATAAGATGAGCACTAAATATAAGTTAACCAGATATTCATTCTGCTATGGCTTAAGACTAATGTTGCTTTATACCATTTCCCACTTGTTTGGGGTCAATATTTCAACAGCTGTAATGCTGGGATGTGTGTAAGTTTATATGATTTACACTCCCAGAAAAACAGAAAATACATTTCTGTACAGATATGTAGATCTGTTGCTCTAAAAAAAGTACATGATTGCCTTGCGTTCCAATAATGAGCCCTAGGAGGTACATAAATGTAGATTGTAACTTGGGGGGCACCTACTACACCACCTTTTCTAAGAGTTAACAGGTATTAAAGCATATTAAAATAACCTTATCAGTGGGGATGGAGGTCACTGTTAAAGATAACTATTAACTTTGATAACAGCTGTAATGTTAATGACATGAAAAGTGCTATATTATTTTATAGTAACAGGTTTCCAAAGAGCCATTTATAAAAGAATAGGAAATTGTGTTCTGTTGATAAATAATGCAAAATAAAAAAGGAACAGAGATAAATTTTTTACCCAATAACAACACTGTAGGCATGCATTAAGTAGGATTTGTTCACCACATGCCATTCCATCTGCCACTGTACACCATACCTAAGATTACAATTGTAGTTAATATATGTCTAGAATCTCTTAAAAGTATATAATAAGTCGCTGAAACAAAACAATGCATAGCAAGTGATTTTTATTCCCCTAAGTCACACTGACATTTACGTTTAGAATGTAATTGCAGAGGATGCTCTGCCTCATTTACAGGAAGTTGCTTTTTATCTTAGGGTCGTGTGTTGGTGGTCTGTTATATATTTCTTTCCCTTTTAAGATCTTATCAAGTGAAACATTTCCATATTATGCAACTGAGAATAATTCGAGATGCTTTCCATTGGCTGATCATCTGAAAAATAGTAAAGAGGTACTTCACTAACAGGAGTCAGGTGTTTGTAGTACTTGTTGTGTGTGTATGTGTGTGTGTGTGTGTATGTGTGTGTGTGTGTGTGTGTGTGTGTGTGTGTCTGTGTTGCTTATTTGTCGTGCAAGTTTGTGGTGAGCTGTAGAGCTGTTTCCCGTAACACTCTTCTTCGTTGTTTCTAGCACGCTGCTTGGCATGACGCATGGGTTTCCTTTGCAAGTGTGTTACTATTAACCTGTAACTACGTCACATTATATCCGTTTTTCCCCCTCCCAACAGGTGAAACAGTGGGAAATATATTAAGACATTCAGATTCCACAGCACACTGTATTTTTAAAGGTAAGGTTTGAGTGAGCATTTCAGAGAAATAATGAGAATATTGTGTGTGTGTGTGTGTGTGTGTGTGTGTGTGTGTGTGTGTGCATGTGTACCTATCTATAACTAAGTACATAATGCATGTAAGCAATATACAATAAAATATAATATACCATATAATATTATACATGTTATACTAATACTACTACTACTAATAATACTCACAAAATAATGCTAATAATATTATAAAATGTGCTACTGTGAATATTAAAAAGTCAATGGCAACAGACCCTTTAACCATTTCAAGTCTAGGCTTATTAATTAGTTATTCTTAATACTTAAAATTGTTATTCAGTAACTACATTAAAACAAGCATAAAACTTCCATAACTACAGAAGTGCCAGCAATTCCAGTGTATCTGTACTGTTTTATAATTTCTTTTTTCCAGGAGTCACCTAGAAATAATTTAATCAACTCAGTCAGCAGAATAAAATAGAATAAAAATGGACCCAACGGAAAAGCCTGTTCATAGATGCGGGGCGTGAAATATGCACATTTGTTTCTAAAAATAGCTACTTTCGATTTGTGCTGACTTCATTGGTTTGAACTTTGAGCTGTGAATTTGATGAGCTTGGGTTTATGAACCAATACAAAGCAAGACATTACCATATACCTGATCGTTTAGTCAGTGTGCTACTTAAAAAAAGTATGGCTCATATTTTCATTTCATGTCAGTAATAAGAATAAGATGTTTAAACAGCAACCATTATGATCTACTGATCCTCAGTTGATTAACAGTAAACCTTTTTCAGTATATCTGTAATTGTTTCCTATTAGATCTACAATTCGAACATTTGTGAAGTTAAATATCAGTGTAACTCTTGCATGTTTTGTCATTTATGCTGTAATTACACAGCCGTCATCTCTACCGAAAGGTTTCTGAGGAAAATTTTCGTTTTTGCTAGAATAGTCCTGTTATCAGTTTGGTACCTTTTAGTTATGAAATATGAGGTATATACGGGATAAAAGAGGATCTGAAAAACTTTTGGTTATTTCGGCTAAACAATAATTTTCTGGACATAATGATAGGATACACTAACATTTCGATTTAAAATGACACTACGGCTGTCTAAATGACTGTCTAATAAACTGTCTAACAATCAGTAAGCAAAGAAATGCACATTTGCTTATTTGCCACATGATCAGATGTCGGAAAGACTATAGCTTGTTAATAGAATGAATAAATAACATTATTTCTGTGCAGACTGTTGATGTTGGCATACTTTTAAAAGTATAGTTCTCTATAACTGTACTGGGATGTTTCACTGTGTGTTCACTGTGTGTATCGCTATGATTTGCCATGAAAATTCCACTTCCCAGTTTAAAAATACTTCAGTACAGTTAGCATCATCAGCAGATATATCAAATGGTACCTTTCAGGAATATAACTTTCAATTTAAAATGCGAATATAATACACTCATCCGACGAAGATAAAAAGGAAAAATAATTTTACTGGAAAGCAGCTTTAACAAGAATGCCCACATCAGTGTTAGCTAGCTAGCCAGCTACTATAAAGTAAAGGTGTGCACACCCAATACCGATGATTGATCCCGTTTTGAGCCGGTCGTATTCCAATGTAATTCCGATGTTTCATCTGCGGTTATTAGGATCTATAGGGATGTCACTTCGATTTTAACAGATGTGGTTCCGATTTGACTCCAGTATTTTATAAGAAACGGGCAAATTAAACCAGAAATGTTTCTGAAATGTCTCCCGATGTTCCTTCTATTTGTTCCAAATGTTACACCAATCACTACCGATGTGTACTAAAGTTACCTTTTTTTAAGTTACAAAGGCATTTTTCCTGTTTTCTCCATGTACTCCAAACACACCCCAAAAAAAGAAACCCCACCACAAATTTTTCCAAAAATCCAAAATATTTCATTCTTCCGATAAATTTTCCCAGAAATTCTACAGTGTCCTCTAATAACAATGTTTTTTTGATGTGTACTGATCTTCTCAGATTTGCTTAGATGTAACATTGGATTATGATCAGGGCACATTGTGATCTGTATCGTGTGAGTGCTCCTTAAAGATAGAGAGTGAGCTGGGATTCTTTGGGCTCTATTTTTCACTACTGGAGCAAAGCTAAACAGAACACATTTAGCCATGTGTCCAAAAAATTTACTTCATGCACCATATATATACATATATATTTAAATGCTGCGATGGTCTGATGAGCTGTCCAGGGTGTACTCTGCAACAGCCTCCCTGTGACCCTAATTAGGATTAAGCGCTTCAGAAAATAAATTAATATATTCATTCCTGAATATATGAACCGCTTAATCCTAATTAGGGTTGCGGGGAGGCTGGCGCCATCTCAGCCGACTCTACGCGAGGGCAGAGTGCACTCTGGACAGCTCGCCAGGCCATCGCAGAGCAGAAACACGCTGATGGCTATGGCCTTTGATAACCCAGTTCGCTGAACTGGGGGGACAGCAGTGACATCCCGCCGATAGTGGGGCTTGAACCCCCGACCATCAGATCAGTAATCCAGCAACCTACCACCAGGCCACCACTGCCCCTTGAATGAATATAGATTTTTTTTAAAAATTATTTTATATATATATATATATATATATATATGTGTGTGTGTGTGTGTGTGTGTGTGTGTGTGTGTGTGTGTGTGTTTTCCTTTTATTAAAGCAATATTGCATTCGCTATTGTGATGTTATTCTCAACATCAACACGGCTGTTACCTGTGAATATTCAGTATAACTGTACTCTTGCTTGAGCGATATTGTATATTTTGTATTTTTGTTTATATTGTATAAAGTGATATCTAAGTGATAATAATCACTGAGTAAATCTTATGAATGTTTTGTTTGGCATTCAGTAAAAAATTACAACTCTGCAAAAGACAAACCTCTGGCCCTGGAGAAGGAGTCAAAGAATGAGTGCAGCAAGAGCATCTCCCTAGATAAAAGCAACACTTACATAACAGTGGAGGAGCAGGCTGTTTATCTGGTCTACGTACAGCTGACATACAGCCTCAAAAAAGATGGAAACAGCTCAAAGGTAGATATTGATTTTAAGGTAAATTTTAATTATGCTGAAGCTGCAGAGGAATTCTGTGGGGCCTATGACACTCGGCACCTCACTGACCAGGAGGAAGACGGCCATCTTTCAGCCTTCCTCGTCTTCCACATGAAGGCTGGGAACAGCCTCTCCATATTGCCACATCCAAAGGAGAAGATTAAGTATGATGACGATCGTCCATTTAGCAGTTACATCACCATCATTCGGTATGCCGACTGGAGAGACTGAGCAGGGAGAAACCAAAAACTTCCCACGAATGCGTACACATGCTTTTTGTTTATGTCAGCTATTTTCTCATTTAAGTCATAAAGCTGAAGTGCTTCTGTGATCTGCAAATGATGACCAATGACATCACAGGCTTCTACGACAGTAAAATTGAGAAACCTTAAACCAGAAGACGAAATACGACAACAAGTTCTGTAAATTTTGGTGTAGGGAGGTGCAATATTTATCTCAGTAGTTTGTTCTTTGTTTTGTTTTCCCCCCCTCCCCTTTTGTTACATAATGTTCCCGACTCATGATTTTCTGAGAAGCATGACACATTTTCCGCCCATTAGAGGCAAAAGTGATTTTCACTTTGTTTCGGGTTTGTTATGACTCAGTTGAGAAAGCGCATCATGCCTGTTTCCTCATTTCTCGGTTTGACGAAATGAGCACACACAAGCTAATGTCACTTCCACTAGCTGCTGCAATTGACGCTTCATTATTCATTATGTTGTGAAACAGGGAATAATATATATGTATATATATTTTTTTTTTTGTGCAGAAGGAGGGGTTTGTTTCTGTGAAATCTGTTCTTCCCATTATTTTAAAAAGCGGGTACAACTGAATGCCTTTATGTGACTTAAATGAGTGTCTGTCATTTTTCAATTCACATATTTAGTATCATTATCATAGTTTAGCGATATGGGACGATCACCATTATGCATTCCTCTTTGTGTTTGTTGATTGTTGGTTTTTTCTCTCTCCATCTTCTGCAGAGCATCATCCATTCATAATCTCATTATTACAGAACCTAAACCAGAACTCAAGCCATGCAATTTCATTCATGCTTTTTTTTATAGTGATGTTTTCTATAGTTCAGGGAAAATATAGATCTATATATACAGTATATAGAAAAGATATCTATTTTATCTTAACGGATAATATAAATGTAGGATACTTAACAAAATTCAGTTTTTAATGATGCTCTACAGGAATTACCACTGAGACTTCTTATTCCTGGAATTATAATAATTTTTGATAAAGATTTATATAAATGAAAGAAAGTGGGGTATACAATACCATAACACACTAATTTAACAGCCATAAAGCTGAAATCTGTTGCATTGTGATCAATTTTAAGCACCTCAAGTACACCTCAAGTAGTATAGTTTCTCAAGATTGTTTGTAATAGTCATAGGGTTGAGCTTAACATTCTTGATTTCCTGACTGATCTTAAAACCATCTTTACAACAGTATTTACATTACATACAAAACCATGAGTTTGTTATGAATCAGCTGGAAAAAAAGCAGTTCACCTCAGATAGAATTAGTAAGGTTAGTTTTGAGCTGCTGATTAGAATTCTACAGACATTTTAAATTTTCTTATTTTTTCACATTTTTTTTATTTTTCATAGTATGTAGGCCTAGGATGTGTGAAATGAGAAAGAAATGAGAAACGTAACTTAAACATAATAATTATTATTATTATTGTTATTAGTATTATTATTGTTATTGTTATTATAATGTTGTTGTTGTTGTTGTTGTTGTTGCATCCTCTGTTTTGGCATTGAGTAACTACTCATCAGACATATTTGATTGTATATGATAAGTATTTCTTTATTGTTAGCCTGAGAGATACACTCATGTTGAAAGATAGAATGGACTACTGCCTTTGTTCTCAAATATCTCTTATTTTGTATTTATCTTTTCATATATTTGTAATTATTTGCTATTTAAATTTATAAACTCATTTCATAATTATATCTAAACTGTTGTGATGTGATTTTATCAAGATTTTGGTACACACACATATATATATATACAGCTTAGCATGTCTGCCTCACAGCTAAAAGGTCCTCGGTTCAAGTCCCAGGCACAGCGAGGCACAGCGAGGGCGTATCTGTGTGGAGTTTTAATGTCCTCCCCGTGCTTACATGGGTTTCTTCCAGGTACACCAGATTTTTCCCACAGTCCAAAGACATACACATTAGGCTAATCGGCTGTTCCAAATTGCCCGTGGTGTAAGTGTGAATGGTTGTGTGTTGGCCCTGCGGTGGTCTGGGGAGCTGTTCAGTGTGTCCCCCCCCTGAGTCACCTAAGATAGGCTCCAGCCTTCCCGTAACCCTAGTTTAATTTGCCATAAATGCATGAATATTCTTGTGTAAGAGAAAGAACCTACATTCCCTCAGAAGCTCGTATTAGCCCTTTCAGCAGAAATAGCATTTTTGTACACATTTTACATCATGGTCCACCAGTCTATGACATTGGTTTGCTGAAATTTCGACAGTTCTTCTTTCAGACGTTTGACGGTTTTCCTGTATGAACTGCCCACAAATCCTCCCACAACTCTGACTAGACCACTACATTACCCTCCGTTTCTTTTTTTTTCTTTTTTCTTTTTTTTTTTTTATGGTTGAGCCATTCTTTGGTGGATTTGCACTTAGAATTATATCAGCATCGTCCTAAAAAAATTTCTTTCATACAGATTGCCTCACATGACCTTCAAGCACTGACATGATGCAGAATTCATCAATTATGATTTAACTTTAGGTTCCGGCGTTTCTGTGTGGCATTTGCTTGTTCTCCCAGTGCACACAGAAGGGTTTCCTTCTGGTATCCTGGTTTTCTCCCACAGTCCAAAGATTTGCACATTAAACTAATTGGTTGTTCCAAACTGCCCCAGGTGTGTGTTGCCCTGCAATGTATTGGTGAGCTGAGATAGGCTCCAGCCTCTCTGCTAGAATGATGTAGCTTGGTAAATGAGTGAGTGAGTGAAAATGACTATATAATGCCAATTTTAAGTTTGATTTGTTGGAGTATGCCACCCTTATCTTCAGGAACTTTATTAAAGAGGGTAAATTGTTAGTTTTTACTTTTTTTGAAAACTGTTAAGATTTCCATACAGGGTATTTATTTTTCATATGACTGTGTATACTTGTACAATTATACTTACACAAACTATACCACCCTGCCAAAAAAAAAGGTCATCACCTGTAGTTAACTAATCAAATACTAAATAGCCTTTTACTGGATAATTATTTTTCTTCCCTGATGGCACGGATATAAAATGGCGGACCAGTATAGAAAATTAGTCGATATATTAATCTGAGATCAAATCCTGGCTCAAATAGTGAAAGAGTGGTTCAGGAAGCATGAGGAATTGTTTTCACACGTGAATTGTCAGAGTGAGTCCTAAATGACCCTAACGCCAGTGAAAGTGTTTAGGATGCACTGGAAAAGGCTTCACACCATGGTAAAAAATTATTTGTGGGAAAAACTCTGGACTAAAATAAAAATTAAGACGTTGCAGAAATTTATGGAAACAATGCCACAGGGAATTCATGTTGTAATTAATGCTAAAGGAGATCCAGCATAATATTAGGCAGTGTGGAGTGTACCAAACACACTATCACAATCTCACAAAGAATCCTTCTCTTACACTCATGGTAGCGAACTCTTGCACAGGTATACTCTCACACACTTTTAATCATACCTTCACATTCATAAATGCAATCGTACTCTTTCACACTGTCTTCCTCGTACATACTAATAATAGCACAGAATCGTACTCTTTTACACACATAGTCATACTCTCACACACATGCTCACCCACATCAACACACACACAAAACACACAATCATACACATACTGTCACACACTGTCATGAACACAACCAAACTTTCACACACTGACAAGCACTTTCATTAGCTCTTGACTACACTAACACACTCCTACACAAACACGTACATACATACCACATGCTATCCGATTCTCTTACATACATTACCTTCCTCTTACATGAATTCCGATGAGTTACTCACACCTACATGCTATCAAACTTTCTCACGTACGCACTTTCAACTGTCATAAACTTACCATCATATTCTCTCACATGAGCTGCTGAACTGTGTGTGTGTATATATATATATAAATTGTAAATCAATTTATTTTTAAATTAAATGGGTTACTAAATAATATTTCAAAACTATGACTAGCATCCGACTCACATCATGCAGGTCCTGGGTTGGATTCCCGGGATTTCCTCCGGGTATTCCGGTTTCCTCCCATAATCCAAAGACATGCACATTAGACTGACTGGCTAAACTACTCCACCTGCACCCAGTTTTGAGTGATATAGGCACCAGCCTCCCCGTGACTGTAGTGCAGTGGTCTCCAACCCTGTTCCTGGAGATTTACCTTCCTTTTTAATTTCCAGTCTTAATCATGCACACCTGAGTACCTGATTATTGCCTTGAAGAGGTTCTTAAACAGGTCAAATTTTGGTTGGAGACAAAACCTGCAGGAAGGTAGATCTCCAGGAACAGGGTTCGAGACCATTGCAGTGGACTCACAAGAACTCTTTCATCCTTAGATCATGAATATAAGCCACTGTAGATAATTACATATATACATTACTATGAATTTCAAATGATCACAACTAACACACCCCCACACACCCCTCCTTAAATCCTTATCGTGGTGGAGGGGTTTGCATGTGCTAATGATGCTGGGAGCTATGTTGTCAGGGGCATTATGCCCCTGGTAGGGTCACCCAATGCAAACAGGTCCTAGGTGAAGGTCCAGACTAAGTGTGGATCAGAAGACCTCTGTGAGCAATATTATTTCAAGGACACAGTTTCCCTTGCCCAGATGCAGGTTACCGGGGTCCCCCCTTGGAGCCAGTCCCCCTCGGACCGATCCTCAGCTACTGATTCTGGCTTTTGGGACATGGAATGTCACCTCTCTGGGGGGAAGGAGCCTGAGCCGGTGCTTGAAATTGAGGGATACCAAATATATATAGTTAGGCTCTCCTCAACACATAGCTTGGGCTCTGGAACGACCCTTCTCGAGAGGGGCTGGACCTTGTTTTATTCTGGAGTTGGGGGAGAGGCGGCGAGCCGGTGTGGGCATCCTTGTTGCCCCCCATCTTGATGCCCACATGTTGGGGTTTTCTCCAGTTGACGAAAGGTTAGCCTCCCTCCGCCTTCAGCTGGGGGGATGGGTCCTGACAGTTGTTTGTGCTTATGCACCAAATAACAGTTCAGAATACCCACCCTTTTTTGGAGTCCCTAGGGGATGTGCTAGAGGGCACTCCCCCTGGAGACTCTCTCGTCGTCCTGGGAGACTTGAATGCCCATGTGGACAATGATAGTATGACCTCGAAGGGTGCGATTGGTACGTACGGCCTCTCCAATCTGAACCCGAATGGTGTTTCGTTGTTGGACTTCTGTGCTTGTCACGGTTTGTCCATCACAAACACCATGTTTGAACTTAAGGGTGTCCATAAGAGCTCATGTCACCAGGACACCCTAGGCCACAGTTCAATGATCAACTTTGTAGTGTTCTGGACCATGTTCTGGACACTCGGGTGAAGAGTGGAGCTAAGCTGTCAACCGATCACCACCTGGTGGTGAGCTGGCTTAGATGCAGGGGAGGCTGCCCTCCAGACCTGGGAGACCCAAGCGTGTAGTTAGGGTCACCTGGGAATGTTTGGCGGAGTCTCCTGTCAGAAGGGCCTTCAACTCCCACCTCCGCCAGAACTACCACCACATCTCAATGGAGGCTGGGGACATAGAGTCCGAATGGGTCATGTTCCGTGTCTCCATTATTGAGAGATTACATTACAGAGCTGTGGCCGGAAGGTCATCGGTGCCTGTCATGGGGGCAACCCCCGAGCTAGGTGGTGGACACCTGCAGTGAGGGGGGCTGTCAAGCTGAAGAAGGAGGCCTATCAGGTCCTTTTGGCCTGTGGGAC
>JAQMYF010000005.1:19376383-19387522 GCA_030014195.1 Neosilurus mollespiculum | reverse complement strand
AGGCTGGCGCCCATCTCAGCCGACTCTGGGCGAGGGCGGGGTACACCCTGGACAGCTCGCCAGGCCATCGCAGACTTATAGATTCCTCTCTAATTTAATTTTACTATGTAAAGCTGCTTTGTGTCAATTGTAAAAAGCCCTATACAAATAAAACTGACTTGACGTGATTGTGCATGTTAGACCTGTGATGGTCTGGCAAGCTGTTCCAGGTGTACCCCGCCTTAGTAGGAAAAAGCGGCTCAGCAAGTGAGTGAGGGAAAGTAAAAAAGATTTTATCATAGATAAACCATAGGCTTATTAAAGTGTTTGTTGAAGAGCTAGGTCATAACTCTTTATATAAAAAGATAATGTGATTCAGCTACTGGGAAAAAGTAAATTCTACCACCTTAATGCCAGATAACAGATAAGATTCTTGTCGCATGACTTTCAAGTTCCTTGAGGGAGGGTGGATCCAGCTGGGCAGTGCTACATTGTCAAAGGTAAAGTGATGCCGAGCTGTTTGTGAGATACATGATATAAGTTATGTGGGCACTGATTTGTGGGAAAGTATCAACCTTTCGAACCTGAAGCCACAGAAAGCCAGAGAAAGAAGTGTAGCTTAGAGTGGTGAGAACTTGTGGGAAGCAAAAACAAATTGTGTAGTTACCTTTTGGGGCAGTTGCAAAAATATTGGAACACATCATTTACATCACTTGTTGAGGTATACTGTTAGAATAATTGTTTAAACAGAAATTTTGTTGGGTAACCACGGTTAGATAGTTTACAAACAGTGTTAAATGTTAACACGATGTTAGGTGTCGATAAGTCTGTAGGTAAATACAGGGAAAACAGGATAAAATGTTTCAGAATGTGAACAGAATTGTGTTCAAGAAATCTGTGTGAAACGGCATATAATTATTATTTCTTTAAACTGTTCTGTTTATAAAATGTAGGGAGACGTAAGTAGAAATTCTATGCTTCCTAATTTTATTTATTTTTTCAGTGTTATAACTAAGCTGCTTTGTGGAAAGAATGACAGTGAACAACCCATGTATTTTTTCCCCTACATAACAAGGTGTTTCTGTACGTGAGTTACCACTCATTTATTTCACATTGCTGATTTGCCTGCTCTTTCTTTTAAGATTCATGGTTCAGTGTGCTTCCTGTCGGGATGATACTCTGTGATTATCAAGCTTTTGGCAGCATGTTCCTGGCATGACAATGGAGTATTTACCAAATCTTACTCTTGTTGTCTTGCAAGTCAGTGATACATAACAGCCAATCAGCATCAACTCAGTGACGTGGCAGCCTTCTTTGGTTTTCTGTGACGGCCATACCCGGACATGGGACAACCCTCCACAATGTAGTCGATTGGTTAAAGTATGCTGTAGTGGACACACCATATTCCATGACCACGGTGATTCACTATTATACTACTCATATTATATCCTCACTGTGGTCTTGATATGGGAAGTTCTAAAACAACTGTGGAAGAAATCCTTATTCAGTGGGTGGGCTGACTCTGTGCGAAGGCAGGGAACACCCTGAAGAGCTCACCAATCTATTGCAAGGTGAACACACTCCCAACTAGGGGCAATTTGAAGCAGCCAATTAGCCTAATGTGTATGTATTTGGACTATAGGAGGAAACCAGAGTAACCCATGCAACCGTGGGGAGAACATGAAAACTTCACGCAGAAATTCCATTGCCGAGCCTGGGACACAAAGCCAGGACCTTCTTGCTGTGAAGTGAAGTGCTAACTACTACTTTACATGCCTCCTTTGGAAGAAATAAACACTTTAAAGGTGGTGTTGTGGATACTCATGCCACAAGTTACAATTATTCTGACCTAAAGTTTCATGAAGCATGTGTAATATGATCAACAGATGTGACACGTTGTTTGTCAAGAAAAAAAAATCCTCTACAAAAAAGCATTTCAATAAAGCTCTCTTTATTATGTTCAAGTTTCAGTCATTCAGTAAGCATTGCTTGATTTTAAACAAGCATCGATTACACAGATGAAGATAAAGACTAAAATGGGAGGGTAATGGTGTTCACATGGAAGCAGTTGGAGAATATAAATGAAATATCACATTTAAATATAATTGGACCCATTTTAGAAATGTTTACAAACTGAAGTCCCACAAACTACACAGATGCATAACCTGCCAAAGTTACAGTCACACGAATTCAAATGAAGACTTTGCTTACATAGCCAAGGACTACAACAATTTTTCCCCACTGTAAACAACATAATTTCAGGCAATAAAATAAAAACAAAGACACACAAACACTATCAAGTTTATCACAACATGATGTAAGTAAGCTGTTGTGAGTGTTCTTTAAATAGTTTCTTCTAGTTGGATGTGATGCACAGAGAAAGAAGGAGCAATAAAAAAAAATGCACATACAAAATGTTTAGGACACAAACCAATATTTTTATAATCCAGATTATTTAAGGCTAAACAGGTAGAATATTTAAATAGAATGTTAAAATAAATTAGACTTCTGAATTTTTCTCTGAATAAACATCTACACGAACAGTAAATGCTGTCATCAGAGCGATTTCTCCAAACTTCATATCCTCATTATCTGCTTTTCCCAAAAAAGATATTGTAAATTATAAATGGGTTAAGGAATGGTCAAGGCAATATGTAAAATCTACAGAATTGCAAACTGATACAATATTTTCTACGGCTTTCATTTTCCTTCATGATTCACCCTTCAAATTTTAACATACTCATAACTACTCCAACACAGCAATTGGAAGGGGGGGGGGGGTTATGGTGTAATTCTGAAAGTAAATAAATAAATGCAACCATAGCGCTGTTGAATTCAAGAATCTGATTGGTCAGAATAATTCATATTATAAACAAATTTAAAACCTACTAATTACAAAAACAAAGGCAGTAAAGAGATGTTTAACATTTATGGAAAGTATCTCCAGTGCGAGAGGTAAACTAAAGGAGGTTGGACTGCAGTTTATTGGTAACAGGTTTCTCTTAATTGGTCTTCAAAACAAAAAAAACAAACAAAAAAAGAAAAAGAAGGGGTACATGGGGAGGACTGCTTATATCTAATCAAATGTGTTTTGTAGACTTTAAGATAAACTGATCATAAGTATCATACATTAATAAAATGAATACTAGCTGGAAAGTTGCAGTGTTATAAAAGTTATATTTGAGCATGCTGTTCAGGGTCACTGATTATTCTAATTTTACAGCTTACTCCATAGAGTTTTATTCCTTTAATAAGATTTATGATGGATTGATGTATCAGTGGGTGATCCATTATATAACTATCATATATTCAAAAATGCTTTCTCAATAATGTCTCTTGTTTTGATGTGACTTACTTTTAACTAAAGCCTCTGTGAAACCAAATTAAAAGGAAAAAAGAACAAATTAATTAGAAAATGTAACATTTCAATAGGTTTTCTTTTTTATTTCTATGTTCCTAGTTTCAGTTTTTTTAAATGCAAAATCTACAGTGTCAATAAAAGGGAAAAAAGGGATATCTCTGATGTAAATCATGGAAAGCAGAGCAGAAATAGCTTGTTTCTGCATCATAGTCCAGATTACAATTTATATTTTCTCAGTATCCTTGACGCTGACATCTATAAACATATCCTCGTGATATTCCTCATCGTAAGCCGACTTCTTATATCTTATGGGGAAAGAATGAATAAGCCGAACGTAGCTAACACAAAATATTTATGAAGTCCCAGAGTGTTCAGGTAGGTTTGAATAGTTTTGCTCATGCAAATTTTCCCATAACGCTCCCACAAACTAATTTTGCCCGGACAACAGCAGAAATATGCTTGTAACCTTTGCATCTTCACATGTGCAACCCCCCTGTCTGTGCATGTGTGTTGGTATTTGAACATTTAGCTAAGCAGCTCCAAGTATGTGACCGGCACCTTGCCTTTCTGATTCCCCCGCTCTCCGATGAGCCAATCTGGATCCATTCCAGGGACTGTGTAGACTGTGATAAGCTACAAAAGAAAGTCATACCAAAGTTATTCAAATAATTAATAAAGACAAACTGAAAAAGAGACACACAGAGCCCACAGTAAGCTTTTGTTTTGATGGCGGAAACATTTACAACGGTGGTCTCCAACCCTGTTCCTGGAGATGTACCTTCCTGCAGGTTTTATCTCCAACCAAAATCTAGCACACCTTTGACCTGTTCGAGAACCTCTTCAAGGCAATAATCAGGTACTCAGGTGTGCATGATTGAGGTTGGAGATTAAACCTGCAGGAAGGTAGATATCCAGGAACAGGGAAGGAGACCACTGATCTACAACATTCACCTCCAACAGAAAGGAAGCATCCTTGAACCGGATTGTTTACTCGATTTCAAATCCAATCCGGTCTAAGGTTTACAGTACTATTTTCAAATAAATCATACAAACAATTAATCATTCTTCAGATACTGCACTAATGAGAACCAGAAAGCCATACAAACAACCGGAAAATAACCATAAAGCTTAAACTACATAGCGGCAGAAGCATAAATAGAAAATCAGAGGTGAGTGCAGTAAAGAAAATGAGAAAAAAAACCTCATCCCCTTCTTCATGACTCTGAAAAGTGAGATTTAAACTCATTACTTTTTTATACTAAGAAGTATGAGCACTTTGTGAATAAGAGCGGTAGGCTGGGCACTGGAAAGTCTTTATGATTACAGCAGCAGCTCTTTATCTACAATCTACAGTATCCAGTAAGATTATCTACTAAGGCATAGATATATGGTCGTCCATGGTTTTTGAGAAGTACAAATATTTAGAGTATCCATGAGGGATCATTTATAACATTATATGACTTGGAAAGATAACAGACAGGTTATCAGCAAACAGTGAATTCTGATAAGGTTTGACAAAAAGTGTAATTAATTTGTTTTGTTTTTCAAGTCATCTGTTTTATCTGCTTTATCAGATCCAGGTTTGTGTCTGTGCATGTGCATGTGCGTATGTATGTCAGTTTCTCCGCCTTTTTTGCGTCATCATGTAATGCTGAGAAATCCAGGCTAGCCTGCTCAAAGCCAAGCAAGATCACCAGCTGTGAGATAGGCTACTTGTTTTCTTTTTGGTTAGTTCTGACCATTTTGGACTTAGGACACGCATCCAAAGCTAACGCGCACTGAGCCTACCTCGTCCGCTTGCAGCGAGAGTTCGCTTGTGTCTGCAGCGTCATAGTCATATAGCACTTTGGCTTTGCGTGTTCCAGTGGCAGGAGGCTTCACTTCCTCAATTTTTAGTGTGTCCAGAGAGCTGGAAGAGGCAGCAGGCGGGGAGACACCAGGGGCTGCAGCACTGGAGAGAGTAGTGGAAGTTGAAATCGCTGATGCGGAGGTGTTCGCAGCGAAGGCATTGGGAAACCTAGTCAAACCAAGGCAGATTTGCAATTATTATAACAGTGTATGGCTCTACTAACAAGCTACATTTCTATTCTTCTATAATTTGTTTCTGTTGTAAGTCAGTATAAGTTATAAGGTTTTGTTATAAGGTAAATTATGAGAATTAACCCAGTTTACAAAGCAACAAATTGTCTAAATGGCGATGGCCTGAGGTACGACCTAAAGCATGCAAAGCAGGGTCACTGGTCACCTTGCACTCATGTTTAATTACCACCCTCACTGATTCTGCTCTGCAAGTTCACCTCGGCCTACTTACAAAACATACTGTTTAAAACATCTTTAAATGGAAATCTCAGAATGAGCACTTCATAGCAGCAACCTTAGCCATCAGTTAAATAAAATGTTTCAGAATTGCCTAATACTAAGTTGTTTACTCATTTAATATCAGCACTGGGTCCGGCGAGTACACAAAGGCATGGGCTTTTTTATATAATTAAAAAAAAGGACTGCTGCATATTGATGCATCCATAGTGATGCTGGTCAAGCTTTTTAAGCCACGGCTTTGTACTACAACTAAAAACCACAGACAACTCATTAATTTATTTACATTTTAAACCTTTATCCAGGAGTCTACATTCAGTATTATTAATACAGTGATGTATTTATAAAGCAAACATGCCAAGAATTATTCAGGTTCTGCATTTGAGAAAGGAAATTACTTACGTATCTCCATTTGCACTGAAAGCCCAAAGGAAGTGAGAGAGGGGAAATCATTTCAGAGAAAATTTTAAAATGATTCTCCTCCATAAATAACATTCCCACATAATTAGAAATGTGGGTTACTTACACTATAATTTAGTTCAACAGAAATGTGTAATCTCTGATTCAAGATTATACTTGAAGATGTTACATTTAAGGACATTAAAGAAAAATGTAAATGCTGATACTTTATTCCACAAAACCTACAGTCACAAAATTCTCACATATAGATGCCAATGAGATGCACTTAAAAATAGTTGGTGTGGTATGGAACAGCACAAATTAATAAAGAAAGCAGTGATTTGTAAAATAACTAAATTTCACTGCATTGTATGAACGCTTTTTTTTTGTTGAAATTTATTTCACTTGTTAATACACATTCATTCCTGTATTTCAGGCCAGAAACCAATTCCAAAAAAGCTGGGAAATTAGGGCTTGTAAAGAGGTAAAGCAATTAAAGAATGAAGAGTGATTTGAAATCATAATTTTTATACAAAAGCACTATCCAAGGAAGGTCTAGACTTTGAAGAGCAAAGATGGGCTGAGGATCTCGAGTTTGTCAACAAATGCATTAAAATTATTGAAATGTTGGACAAAAGCACAGGAAAGAATTTGAATATTTTACCATTTACAGTGCTTGACATGACTTGAAGAACTCTGGAGGAATTTTGGTGTGTAAAAGGTAAGGGCACAAGCCTAAGCTTAAAACCTGTGAACTCCAATCCCTCAGATGGCACTGCATCAAGAACCATCATTCAGCTGTTACTTATATAACCACATGGACCTGGGATTACACTGTCAAACATTTATCAAGCAATACATGCACTAAAATGTGGTTGCATCTACAAATGTCATTTAAAACTTTATTGTGCAAAAAGGTAGTTTTATATTAACTATGTCCAAAAGTGCAGTCAACTTCTGGGAGGGACCATCACACAAGGGAATTGTGTACTGAATGTGTATTGTGTGTGAATCAGTATTCCATGCTTTTTTTATGTGGGGTGCAGATACTGTGTGTTCAAAATCTAAGATGAAAAGGACCATCTAGCCCGTTACCAGCAATAAATCCAAAAGCCAGGGCATGTCATGAAGTACATTGATAATTTAGATCAGCATCTTTTCGCAATTACAAGGCAGAGAAGGCTGCGGAAGAAAAGGGTGTCGGTACTGGACCAATCTGCCCACAGTCCTGACAAGTCACAAATAGAGAATGCGTCAAATTTTTACAAGCCTCTACTTCACAGTCCTTAAGACCTGTTTCCAAGAAGAATGAGACAAAACTTGGTGTCTTCGGTCCCTAAACGTCTTTTAATTGTTTTGAGAAGGAATCGCAACATTACAAAGTGTTGTAAGCTTTACCGTACAAATTCATTCAAAATATGTTGCAAGTGTTGCCTGGCGAGCTGTCCAGGGTGTACTCTGCCCTCACCGCGAGTCGGCTGAGATGGGCGCCAGCCTCCCCGCGACCCTAATTAGCATTAAGCGGTTCAGAAAATTAATGATGAACGATGAATTAAAATTGTTATATTTATTTTGGGAAAAAAATTAATGATTTAAAACATTAAATAAAGTGACATTATATTGCATTATTAATTTCAACATACTGTCAATAATAATAATAATAATAATAATAATAGTTTCCACTAGGCAAGTCCCAATAGTACACACCACTAAACAGTTGTACAGACATGCTTTTCCACTGCTCACCCCCATAATATATACCTCTTTATACTACTCATCTCTCTCTGAAATAGTAGATAATTATTATTCCTGATATAAGCCTGAATTATGTAATTTTTCTACATAATCAGCTTTCTTTTCAATACACTTCTTAAAAGACTTCACCAACTTATCCCATCAGACAAAAAATTTCTAGTTAAGCCCTCAGCTTGCATCATTGACCTCATCTTTACTCCTGAAACATCATGCTCACACAGCGTATGTCATTGATCCAAACACATGGTAATCAGGTGGAGCAAGATCAGGGCTGTGTGGAAGATACTGAAAGAGCTGAGTCTCAATCTCCAAATGGTGTCAAGAGTTGCTGTAAGAGTCGTCATATGAGGTCAAGAATTTTCATGAAGGAGAAGAACGCTTCAGGCAAAAATTCTAAGCTACAGTATTCTTTTATGAATTTCATGATGTTTCACAGCCTCTGACCACAAAAGTCTGATTACTGCTCACTGCTCCTCTGTGGTGCAAACAGCTAAGAGCACATTTTGTGGCATTTTGTATATGGTGCTCATCCGAAAGAACTTGTCTTCCTGTAGTGGGAGCATGGAATAGTTTTTCAAGCACCCTCATAAGTATTTTTCACAAAAAGACACTTGTACCATGAGTATTGGCACCCCTAGAAATGTGAACACGATATAACTGAAGCATGTTTCGAATTTAGGGCAGCATGGTGGTGTAATGGTTAGCACGTCCGCCTCACAGCAAGAAGGTCCAGCAAGGAGGACATTTCAGTGTGGAGTTTGTATGTTCTTTCCATGCTTTTATGTGCTTCCACTGTGTTCTCTGGTTTACTCCCATCGTCTAAAGACAGGAACATTAGGTCAATTTTCTGTTCCAAATTGCCTCTAGGTTTGAGTGTGAATGATTGTGAGTCTGGTTGCCTGCGATGGATTGGCGAGCTGTTCAGGGTGTCACCCATAGTCAGCTGAGATAGGCTCCAGCCTCCCTACAACCCTATTAGGATTGAGCAAGGGAATGAATGAATGAATTTAACCTGGACACTGTTCAACTGATTGAAGTATGTAGAAACTTTCATGCTCTCTATGATTTATGAATAGCTGGGATACAAGTCTGAGGTCAAATGTGTGTTGATCTTCACAGTTCAGAGATTGGTTATAAAACCATAGCCAATTCACAAATAAAAATGCCTGTTTCCACTGTTAGGGAAAAAATAAAGTGTACATCAAGTTGAACTGTGAGAAACTTGCCTGAAATAGACCCAAGATTAATTACTTCCCACATACAATGTGGAGGATAATAATATCGCTATAAACATTTCCAAGGATCATCACCGTTGAATAGAAAGAAAAACTCAAAACCTGCAGTTAACACTTCTCCAAAAACCAATATCAGCCATTTCCTCCCTGTCAGCAGATTAACTGGAAGAGATGGAAATAAAAAAAACTTTTCTGTCAGTTAACCATAAACCCAAGTGCCTGAAGTTGGCAAAACCCTACTACGATTTTGACTAGTTCCATTTTCCATTGTCTGACATAGAAAATTGAGCTTTTTGGTCAATTATCTTTGGGGTGGGTTTGATGTAAAAAGAAGGATGACTATAATGAATATAACCTTATCCCAACTGTAAATGGGTGGAGGTTCTGAGATGCTGTGGGGCTGTTTTGCTTCAGAAGGCCTTGGAAACCTTAGTAAGGTACGTGGAATCTGGCAGATAACATGGTATATATATAATATGATATTTGACCTTCCAGCAGGATAATAATCCAAAGCCTATGTTCAAAACATCACAAAAATTTTTATTTGACCCCAGAATCAAGCTTCTGCTATGGCCATCCCAGTCCCTTCACCTCAACACTATGAACCTATGGGTGAGCTGAATAGAAGAGTGTATAAAAAAATGCTTAGGACCCTAAATGATCTGCAGAGGTTCTGCCCTGATAGGATTTTTTTCCTGAACAAATAATTTTTCTAATTTCTTTCTTGCAAGATGAAGCTATGTCACCTAAAAGTGGATATTTTTTATAAGCCTTTCTTCTAAAAACCACTTCTGCATACCTTAGGAAAACATGAAGTTAAAATTAGCAACATAACAATTCCCAAATGCATGACCACAAGCAAACAAATAGTCAAATACTGTTTGCATTTCCCCTTAATGAAAAACATACTCCCTGCTTTTATTCACTGTTTTTTAACGTGTTAAACATTTCTCATATCCTCTAAACCGTTTTCAGATCCTTAAAAGTTGTAATATTCCCACATCCTACATCTGCAAGATCTGATTCCCGTAGCTCTACAAATGACATCATCCGTCCATATCAAAACTTCTTTTGTTCATTCTCCCTTTCAAGCAAGGCTTGTGAAATGCTGTTTTTATATTTTGAAAAGTTAGCTTTTTATAGAAAAATCCCACATATATCTGGTCCTTTGGCTGTGATACTGCATATATAGAGAGGATTCCTTTGCAGATAACAACCTTGCACTTCATCCTAAATATAAATTTAATGTTCTAAGCTGATGCCACTCACCTACTGAGCTCCATCTGAAGATCCTGCATGTGCTTGTGACACTGGGCATAGTAAATAGTCTGGGCCTCCACAAATTCTTGCAAGCAACGCAAATGATTTACCTGATTAGACAAGAAAGCATTTCATTTTGACACCTTACCAAAAATATTTGCTAAAAACCCAAATACTGAAAAAGGAATTCCAAAAATCAGCTGGAATCACAGTTAATTGCATAAAGGATATATATACATAAAGAAGATCTTAATAGATAGATCTATGTATGTGTGTGTATATTTATAAACACACACACACACACACACACACATATACATATATATATATATATATATATATATACACACACACACACACACACACACACACATATATATACACATATACATTATATATATAAACCAGATATTGCTTCAATATTCAATAAAAGAAATAGGAGTAAGAGGCTTTATACATAAATTTTTGGAGTGAATCTATTATCAATGATTCATAAATTTAACTTCATAGGTTTACTTTTATTTCAAATTTGTACACAATATGTATTATTTTGTAACCTAAATGGCCTATATGTATCATTACATTAAAACGCTTAATTAAATAGCTATAACATGGTACTATTGTGTGTGTTTACAGTGCTATTATATAAAGATTATACATACTATATATTATAAACTGTCAGAAACGAAGGACTGAGAACCAGAGTGGTCTAACCAACAGAAAGCTGTTTGTTTTAAATGAAAAGATTAGATGAACGTTCATTCATTCATTCATTCATCTTCTTCCGCTTGTTCCGGGGTCGGGTCGCGGGGGCAGCAGCCTAAGCAGTGACTC
>JAQMYF010000005.1:19334859-19348848 GCA_030014195.1 Neosilurus mollespiculum | reverse complement strand
CAACAATGTCTCTGGAAAACTTCCACATAATTTCCAGGATTATCTGCTTTGGTAACCGAGATGACAGATCAGCTTGATGGCAGAAAGACAAGCTTGCTGTGATAAAGACAGTATGTAACAAATGGGTGCAAAACCCCCCTCTATTTTACAACCCTGGGCCTAATGTCACCATTGATGAGCAGCGGATGCCATTTAGGGGCCGATGCCCCTTTAGGCAGTATATACCATCTAAACCTGCAAAATATGGTATCGAGATATGGGCTGCCTGTGACACCACTTCCTCATATGCTTGTGAAGTGTGTGGGCCTAAGATGGACCAAAAAACACAATATACATCCATCAAGTGCAAGAAATATATATGCAACACACACATGGCAAAACTCTGCCCCTCATGTGTGGTATAGGCTGCGATGACATTATGGTGTAAGATTTCAATTTGTTCAGTGGCATGATTATATGCATTCAGTTTATATTGTGTCTGAATAGTGTAAACTGACCCAAATGGGTTTAATTTGCAGTTGAAGTTCAAATAAATAAAACTCAGTTATGAAAAACTTGGCTTCAGTTGTAAATTTGTTGATTATTTTCCTCTCATATCTTGATTATATAAAATTTTATGGGAAAAAAAATAAAAATGAGCAGCAGTTAAATTCATAAATATTATCTAAAAAGGCAAAAGGCAAAAATTAAACATGTATGTTGTTTATATTGCTTGTAATTAGGATGAAGAAATCATCTGTTGAGTATTTTAACATAATTGTTTACTTATGTTGAATTAAAAGCCCACAAATGCTGTGGGTCCACCAGACCCACAAACACTTGCTGAGTGACAAAAATATGAACACCATATTTAATGGTCTTCCTATCCAAACACGGGACAGGAAACAGGAATTGATAAATTATGACTAAACCTTCCGTTACACCAACGTCTGTTTAAAAGGGCAGCTTCCATAAATTTAACCACAGGAAATTGACTTACTCCCAAAAAAAAGTGACATACAGTAGTTAGTAGTATGAATGTACAATGTTTAAAGGAAGTCCAAACTCATTTTATAAAGCAGAAAGAAATTCATTAGTACAGTGAAGAAGTAACTAAAAGCAAGTGTTTCCATCTTTAATTTTATTACCCAAATTAAAAACTGCTACCAAATATAACAGGTCCTGCTATCATTATCGGCATGAAGAACCAGCTCCACAAAAGACATAATACGCGACTTAGCTTTCTGTGGATATTATTACCTTCTCCTAAATGTGTCCTCGTTTAAATAAATAATGAAACAACCTAAAACGAATCACATTATATAGTCCCTCTGCTGTGATTCTAACTGCGCTATATGGCATGTGGAAAGGATGTGTGGAATCTTGACCATCACAGACATGATAGCTTGCTAAACCCCCTTTTAAAAAATCATATGCATTAAAGCCAGCAAAACACAAGCCACTATGTGTTTTTATCTCCCACTATCATTTCATTCCTGGGCTTAGTATCTCTTATTTTCCTGTTTTAGATCTTGTTTTGGTTCTGTGCATTTATCAAAGCAATCCACGTGTCTGTTTACAATAACAAGACCGCTTGGCTAGATGAACGATCTTGTGCATACACGATAACTTGTAAACAACATGAAGCAAGGTGCAAGCAAATGCAACACCGATTCATTGAGAGTGGATTAGTCTGAAATCAAGTATTAAGAATTGGCTAGAAGGCAATCGATTCCAAGGGAAATAAAACAAGGGTAGCACATGAAGGGGAATATGAATGTTGGCGTGCACAGAAGCAGGAACTGAAGCTGCATAAAACATTCCGATTCGGTGCCAAACAACTGGATGTGTGTGCACAATTAAATCCGAACATGTAGCCCTATTTTAATTAGTTGTGGTTTTCAACAACCACAACAACAACAACAAAAAAAGCAGACAGCCATGCAGGCTATGTTCATATTCCAGATCATCAAGCAGGTAGGCGCACACTTCAGTGACACCGGCGTACAGGAGTAAGGAAAGGGATTCAGAATAAAATCTTGGCCAATATCATTTTATTTCCAAAAGAAAACACTGAACTGCATATTTGCGATGTAAAAACTCTCGACCTTGACACTTACACCCTCAAATGAGTTCTGAAAGTGTTGCTGATCACATGCAGTGTTTTCCATGAGAGAAGCATGTCTGTTTTTAAAGCAGTGCCTGAGGGCCCAAAAATTACAAGCATCTAATATTGATTTCCTGCCTTGTTCCTTGTACACAGAAATGTCTCCACATTCTCAGAAACTTTTAATGATATAACATACTGTAGATGATGTATTCACAGTCTTCACAGTTTTATGTTGAGGAGCATTATTCTTAAAATATTCCACAATTTGTAGACACAGTTATTTGGTGAACCTCTGCCCAGATGCCCTTTTCATGGCCCACCACACCTTAAAAAGTTTCTACTTTTTTACTTGAATTTACCGGTTGCCAGAGCACATATAAGGTAAGTCTGTTGGGCTTTTACACCCGAGGCCTATGGGCTCATCACGGCCAGAGCTTATCCTTGTTTCTGTAGCGCAAAGGAGTTCAACTCCTCTTAAATGGGAAGCTAGCCCATCACAGGTTACCTTCCCAGTATTTTTACAGGTACCCATTTATACTGCTGTGTGAACAGAGGCACACTTGTGGTTAAGAGCTTGCCTGGGGTCTTAGCATGGTTGGGGTCTAAACCCATGAACTGTAGGTTTAATGGGCTTAGAAAATGACCATACCAACCAAAAATGTTTTTAATATTGTTTGCCAGGCTTAGAGTCCTTGAAGAAAATAATAATTTTGGGAGGAACTTGCTTTTCATGATATCTTCTTCCCACAAATCTATTGCTATATTTTTTTCTATAGCTGATTTTTTTTTCCATACAGAATAAGCAGTATATTTATGCTAGATAAAAATTCATTCATTTATTCATTTTCCGAACCGATTAATCCTAATTAGGTTCGCGGGGAGGCAGTGCCCATCTCAGCCAGCTCTGAGCGAGGGCAGAGTACACCCTGGACAGCTCGCCAGGCCATCGCAGGGCAGAAACACACTGACTAAAATCAGCAATGGTTCTTTTACATGCCTCTCACCATAGACAGTGAGAGACACGGCCAGCCTTTGATAACACAGTTAGCTGCACTGGGGGGACACCAATGACAACCCGGTGATAGTGGGGCTCGAACCCCCGACCTTCAGATAAGTAATCCAACACCCTACCACCAGACTACCACTACCCCACTAGATAAAAATGTCTATGATGTTACTGTAATTTCTAAAAGAACCTAGGGTGACCTTAAAACACCTTGTCTATACAATGCAGCAATGGTAATAACAAAGTCATTACTTGGTTGGTCATGATAATGATGTGCACTGGCTGGAAATGTTTTGTTGGTAATTATAATGCTGATGACCTGTTGGGATATTTGGCGAGGTATATAGTGCACTAATTCAATCCCAGTCGTATGGCATATCATAGAAAAGACAAGTACGCCCTCTACTGTCCACTGAAAAGCATCTGACCAGATACAACGTATAAACCTGAGTTATAATGCAACCAGTAGTGTTCTTTGGTAAAAATTTGCTTTAGTGGATCTTGATTCAAATGTCATTTCTCATTTATGGTTGCACGCTATGCCTTTTCTGAAATAAACAACGGGGGAAAATCCCACCAAACCTTCCTTCCATGTCTACAGGTTTAGCATTACATACCATATGCAGTCCCAGGTCCAAACTCCTTGGCGGCATCCTGCATGTACTGTCCCAGCAGCTCACCGTTGGTGGTTCTTGTCGGGATCTTTCTGTCCAGCTTCTCATAGAAGAACTCCTCAATGCGGGCACCTAATTGAACACTTGTATTAAAGGATGGCCAAAATATAACTTTTTTTTAAATAAACAAATTATCAATAACACTATGAATTGTACCAAACTGCTTCCTTAGACCACCAGGAGTACACCGTAGGAAATAATCCCCAATGCAAAAAAAAAAAAAAAATTATAATGACTTTATATATTATATATATATATATAATTTGTATTTATTTTTTTTACAAAACGTACTAATTTTTATGCATATTAAAAATCCAATCATGGACCTCATGGAGCATGAGGTCCATAAACCACAACAAGGTTTGTTTGGATTTATATTTCAATGTTAGATTCACATTCTGAAAATTACCTGATGCACAGCGGCACTGTAAGCATTATGTTAGCAATGGAAGATGATTCTTTAATGTTTTTTTAGATTTTTCAAAAAGTTTACCTCGCTTTGTCCTAAGAAATAATTTCATGACACCATTATGTAGATCAGTGGTTCACAACCCCGGTCCTGGAGAACCCCCTGCATTGTACGCGTTAGTGTTATCCTTGAACCCAACACACCTGATGTAATTGATTAACTAATTAACATCATGACTAATTAGCTAGTTAACATAAAGACTTGAAATGGATGTCATGGAGAAGGGAAAGTACTAAAAAGTGCAACAGGGTTCTCCGGGAACAGGGTCTGGGATCTCTGATCTAGACCACTACAGAATAACATTGACATTCAAACTATTTTTATGACAGTACTACAGCATATATTCTGCAATACAGCCACAATAAAAAGCATACATTCAAATGGCTGTGTGGAAACAATGCTGGATGCAACAGATATTCAAATATTACTGTAATCTATATAATATTATATATACTATATAATAGGCCTGTCAGGATAATGTTTTTGTTAGAAAATATATTGTCCCAGAAACTATCACGATTAACAATACTACTGTCATTTTATAAAAAAGAAAAAAAAGAAAAAAAAAAAACGATTAGGAATTTAGATCCTGATTGAACTGTAATCACTTATAACCCCCTCCAGCCGTCCTCCCCGGGTCAGTCAGAGACACCGGACAGCAGAGCAAAGAGAAAGTGAGGTGCAGCAGAACCAAGAATTGCTCTCAGCATAGTTTTTTCTAAGGTAAATAAGCATAAATTAATTAATTACAGTGATTAACTAAGTTTAAAAAATTGATTTCTGCATTTCATAATACACAGCAGGGAAAGACATAAGGGCAAGTAGGAGAAAGACACAAGGGCATTCGATCTTTTCACAACTAAAATTCAGAAGGATTAAACTGCATACTGTGTCATGTTCACCAGAAGCGTCTGACTTATCTGTGAAAGGCCAGTGCAGCTGGAGGTTTTTATTCTGAACAAACCAGCACACACCTGAGAGCGGCTCTTTAAATAAGAGGAAACAGGTGTAGCACCAGCTTGAGTGGGATACAAACCTAGAGCTACACTGGACTATACAAACACGACGACGTACCACATGAAGACAAACCACTCAGCGCAGAACACAAACCACTCAACACAGACAAATGAAAAACAAATGAAAAACACAGACAAAATGGGAAAAAAAAAAAAAAAGAAAATAGAGCATCACACATGAGGTGAGAAAGAGTACAGAAAGTCACTAATCTTTCAGCCTGGCCGTCTTACACCCAAACAGAAATCTGAGTTTCTTTGAAATGATAATTCTATTTCATCCCTCTGAACTTTCAGGAATGGTGTGAATTACCTGGATACCTTAAAACACATGCTAATGCATAATCTCCCATCAGAGTGAAAATGTTGTGAATTTCTTCACATGTGGACAGATGAAATAAATGATTAAAAAATAGAGTCTAAACATCACCAAGTCGCCTCCTTACAGCCAAGGAGCAAAGGGTTCCTAGGTCTCTGGGAGTTTTTGCTGTGCCTGCAAACTGTGCAAATATGATTTGATCATGAACAAGTTCTGGGCCACATGCCTGATATTGACCCTTGCATCATGTTGCTGGTTTTACCTGATAAGCTATTATGTCCAAATCATCTTGCCCAAGAACTAAATATATACACATTGCATATTGTTTGTCACATACATGCAAAATGTTAGTGGTTTTACTGCTAGCATACGAACAATCGTTCCAACCTGCAAATGATCCAAGAGTCAGGCATATTAATCAAATGGGTCAGTGTTCACAGAAGGTGTTCAGACAGGCAGAGTTCCGCGAAGCCCCACTAAGTAACCCACCTGGAGGTATAGTACAATGGAGCTGAAGACACCTGTTGCCTGCACCCAAAAGCAGTGTTCCAGGTCAACAGATATTAGATAAAGTCAACTCCCTAACAACTGAATTGGACAACAGCTGGGCTGCCACAACATGATGACAGCTGTCCTGTGACAACTTAACAGCTGGTTTGCCGCAATAAGATGAGAGCTGGCCTGCCACAACACGACAACAGCAGGTCTACCGCAACAGGACGAGAGCTGGCCTGCAAGAACGCAACACAACTTGCTTGCCACAATACGACAAGAAGTTGCCTGCCACAACAGGTGAAACTGTACTACTGTACACCTTTTAGTTCGTTACTGATGATCCTTAATATTTTCAGTAATTAGGCCAAAAGATCCTCGATGCCCCAAGATAACCAGCAAACATTTCCAGGTCATGTATACCTGTGAATTTTCTTCCTTAGACTAAAATACAAAGCACAAACCTTCCTAGCACCGTTAGGTGTTCTGTAATTGGTGTACATACTGTATAATCAATCTAGTACACTGACTGCATTAACAGAATTTCTTTAGGGACTGCTCAACAGTGGCACATCATCATACATTTAGTGATAACTTCAGCAAAAAGAGCAAGAGACATGCATCCTGGGCTGATAAGCATCCCTTTTATGCACTGATGGTCAGATCACTGTGGGGTGACCCTATGGCGGAACTGGAGCTCTCTCTTAACACCCACTTTTCAAGTCATATCTCCTCCTTCCTTCAATCAAGAGTATTCCATTAAGGCTTGTCTGCAGGGCATTTCTGTACACCAAGCTGTGGAAACTGTTTATGTGTCATGCCAGGAAGACTGGAGGGTGGGTGTTCTTATTTGTCTAAACATATACAAGCCTACAGGCACCAGTATATTTCCATTTCATGTTACTCTAATGAGTTATCTCCAAACACCTTTACAGTGAAAGCTGGAACACACCAAACCAACGTCTAGCACTAGTACCAACGGAGGGCCCCCCTGCGGCATCACGTCATGTCGCCTCATCACAAAGACTACAGTCAATGGCCACAAATTATCTGAGCCTGCATGAGAGGAAATAACTCTCCATAGACATCATTTAATAGAGGCACAGGAACACGTATGACTGTGGAGATTAAAACTGTAACAAAGTTACTCTTGCACAGTCATCTCAGATGCCACTGGTGCCACTGTCAGCCATATCTTTCTCAGTAATATCATTGGTAAAACTTCTTCGTGTCCTCTGTTCTAATGCCCTCATTAGTAAACCTGAGCAGCCAATTAGAGTGATATCTTTCATCAATGGACCCACCACTGATTCAACATTCTGAACAGGCTAAAAATTAGCTTTCAGTGGTCTGATCAGTGCCAACGTGCAGGACACACCAAAAACCTAGCACAGCAGATGCTCACCAACATCCAGCTGTTGGCAAATTTCTGACCATCAGCTTGGTGTGGACCAGGTTTTAGCCTTAAGGAGTGTCACTTGCTCCTAACCTAAGGACACACACTGCCAGGCCAACAAAAAGGGGTGCATGCTAACATTTAGCTCAACCGCCTTTAACCTTGATTACAACGCATAATCCCGATGGCATTGTTGCTTCAGTTGGTCAGGTTGAGGCTCAGCAACATTAGGTGGCAATAAATAAATAAATAAATAGCTGACAACCTGAATGTACTGCATGACCAGGTTATTACATCAATGTACTTTTACTTCCCTGACGGTACAGATATGAAATTGGGGATCAACTAGCAAAAGAGTGGTTCAGGAAGCGTGAGGAATCATTTTCACACATGAAGTGGCACCATAGAGTCCTGACTTAAACCCTATTGAAAGTCTTTTGAGATGTGCTGGAGAAGACTTTATAGAGTGGTTCGATTTTCCCGTCATCAATTCAAAATGTCTGTGAATAATTAAGTCAAATTTGGAAGGAAATAATTGTTGTGATGTTGCTTAGGTTTGCCGAAACAACGTCATGGTGTTAACACACTGCAATCAAGGCTAAAGGCGGTCCAACAAAATATTAAAGTGCCTGCCTTTTTTAAATTTGTTTTTTTTGGGCTGGGCAGTGTATGCTATCCAGGTGATTCCCACTGCCCCTGATGGTTAGATGATGTGAAACGGAATGCTAATTATGAATGTAACCGTGGAACTATGAAACAAACAAAAGCACAAAAGTTCAATTTTCTATGATGCCTGATGTTTCATGTAACCACAAGCTTTTGCCACATGTACCTCAAACACTCAAATGGACATCTTACATAGAATTTTTTATTTTCTTTTTGCTACAAATTTCCTATGAACCAAACTATTCAATCAATTCTGACTATGTCGTCTACTGCAAAGCCATTAGTGTTGGCCAAGATTTTCACACAATGGTTCAGCAACCAAATGCGCTCTTTTTATGCTGATCTAAAACCAGATAGCCATTACATTAAAAATGGCAGAACTGGCCACAGATTGGAATAAAAAGGCAAATCACACCACACCACTTTAAGAATGGAGAAGAATTTATGAGGACATCACGATCAAAGATAATGAAATGGAAAATCCTTGCAGATAAAGAAATAGATACGTATATGTTACTTTTACACCACGTCCAGAAGTCGTGTAGAATTTTAACAATGGGAAAACTGGCTTTAATAACCAGCACTATCATGAGAAGAATAGTAAGATTTTCAGGTGGCTGAGAAACACTGTTTCTATATAATTAAGACACCACTCATAATTAAAACACCAGTTTTCTAGTTGTCTGCTGAAGGGGGTCAGATATTCTTTCACCTCTGGATAGGTGAATTAAAAAAAAAGAAAAAATCTAAAAACACCAAGACCTTCTGGAAGTGTTCCCAGCACCATGGCTTTTAGCTTCATTACCCAAAATGGGAGATTCTGGGGTCATGACTTGGAGCATATGGAGCTGCAAATACAATAAGACTTACCAGTGCTGTCAACTGGAGCATGTGAAGAGTCAGAAAATTACATGTTAGAGTCTCATTTAACTGAAGACATTTCACCACTTATCTAAGTGCCTGCAATAAAACCTGTTGAAGCCCTTCAGATGAGTGGCAAAACATCTTCAAGATTATAACAAGTCCAGGTGCCTAGATTTACTCCTATGATGCATTCAAAAATCACCAAACATTAGACAAACATTTTGCTCAAAATGGTTATCCATTCCTCAACCACTACAGCCGTTCGACACATAATTTATATATTCTTTCTGTAAAACAGCATAATTATGGAAAACTAAGGACCACTGCGCATATTCCTAAAGAAAATCCCTAAACTTGTTTTTGACTATTACAATTATTAATTGTGACCTGATTAAACACATGGAACTAATATTCTCAATCTGGAAGCATATTTACATAGTTTACAGTATGCTAACTACACAACACAAACTAAATGAGATACTTCTTATTAAAACTACTCAGTACACCTGTCAGTTCTAAGTGTATTAAGTACTTAAAAAGTAGTCACACACAGACGCACATACATATTTATGTGTGTGTGTGCGTGTGTGTATATATATATATATTTGTCCAAGGAATAAAATATATTCCATCTAAAATTTTTATTACAACATATTTACGGATATTTTACCATAAGCTTTTCAAAACATTTCCGTGGTGCAGGCTACTTCCATACAAAATTTCAAAACAAATCCGTTGAACAGTTTTTGTGCAATCACAATAAAAAAAAAAAAAAGGTGTAGGCTTCACTTTTGGCACATGAACCTTACAGCCCTTCACATTTACATGTGATGTCAGTGCCACATCACGTGTCAGTGGTGGCTCAGTGGTTAGGGCTCTGGGTTAGTGATTCAATGGTTGGAGGTTCAAGCCCCAGTACCACCAAGCTGCCACGGTTGGGCCCATGACCCTCAGTTGTATAAATACTGATAAATGGTAGCGTAAGGGCGTTTGCCAAATGCCGTAATTTATTAGATATTTACATTTACAAGTGCATTTTTTGTATGTGCATAGTCACACATGCAAAAAGAAAATGACCAGAGACCTTATTCACAAAAATCTTATTCATAAAAATTCTTAGGATAAACTTTCATTCTAACTTACAGATTTAGCTTTACTTACAGACTTTTACCCTTTACTAAAATAATAATCATTTTAAGACTACTATTTTTCTCTTTTTTCAGTTTTATAAAGCCAAAAATTCTTTAGCTGGTCCAAAACCTACGAACATTTCTTGGCCAGTGGTGTCAAACTCATTTTCACGGATGGCCACATGACTACATTTCCAGGACATCGAGCTCATATGCACCATGAGCTCTTCCAAAGTAACATTATGATGATTATAGGACCATTTAGGAGAAATACCACCATAATACCTCATCTGTTCATAGTTAAATAAGATCATGATATTAGCTTTTTACCTTGAAACTACTGTCAGAGCGACAGGTACCCTGTCCTTGAAAACTGAAGATAACTGCCTCATCTCATTTATTTTAGTGCTTTCTTTTATATCATGGGCATTTCTTTTTTTATGTAACTCCACTGTTAATGTTTCCTACTGAGTGAATTTCTATCCACTGCATAATAAGAGCCATTTACAGCTCATTTCTTCCCTCAACATGCCTCGCATGGTTTTATTACCCAGCCTGATAATTTAGGTGGATTCCTGCTATCTTACAGTGACTTGTTTCACCGTCACTCAAAGCATGCAGTTGATCGAAATTCCCTCCACTCAGTGTAGTATTTCTTTTATAAAGCTAGGTTGGATTGGCACCACAGTTCTCAAACAACAGCGAGAAATAAACACACTACAAAGGCTTGTGCTCATGGGGCAGTGCTTGAATTGTTTGGGAGGCACTCGATCATTCATCATAATATCAGCCAAGCGATTTTAAATGTATTTTTTAAAGACATTAGCTAGCTACCTGAGTAAGGTAGTGGTGCAATGGTGTATGGGTTTGATTTCCCGTTGGAAAAGCACGTCTCTTTGTTTTATTGGTTTCAATGTCAGAATTTCTCACTCATTGACCAAGTGTGTCCAACATACTGGATAACAGCTTCGGATATATTCATAGAAATAAGGTTGTCTGTAGATATCGTTTCTTGCTTATGTGCTGTTCTTCTCATCAAGTATGATCATCAGCCAAATTATGCTCGGTTTAAAATGTTTCATCAAACTATTTATGTATTCTAGGAAAAATGCTATAGGACCTCCTTTTCACGCATTACGCTTTACTATGGCTATTTTTGTGTGCGCTGTTATTCTCTCCTATGCATTCTTTCAGCTTTATTACATTATGCTGCAGTGATGGGCCAGTGATCATATTACAGTAGTGTAATTCAATATGGAGCAACTCTTCTCTATTGCACGCTCCATAAGTGGCCATGTACTCCAATATTGCTAATATTTATACTAGCAATAATACTAGAGAGTCATTCCATGTCAATTCGCCTAGAGGTTCCCAGCTGACCATCTCAGAATTCAATGCAACATTAGCCATACATAGAACATGATTCAACAAGATTCTGACAGAGTGGGTCCTGTTCTGTTGGTATGCAAAGTTTCAGCCCTGTACAGTGATCGTTAGGGGAGTTAGATGCTTTCAAAAATGCCTAAAATGGTAAATTGTAAGTTGCGGGCAGACAAATCCGCACTAGTCTGCGATCTTTAAATGAAAATATTTCAGAAAGTTTTTGAACTAGGACCTCAAAATTTTGCATATGATCATGTTGAAACATGTTCTATGTCTGGTTAAAGTTTCACTGAATTCTGAGATGGTCACCTGGGAAGTTTTCTGAAAGCTAGGTGATTTGACATATCATTTGACACTTAACATTAAACATCCAGCTAGAACCAACATTTATAAGTCATAACAGTCACAGAGACAACACAGCTGCTCATGGGGAACATCTGTACGCAGGGGTTTTCAACTCTAGTCCCAAAGTGCTCGTATCCTGCTTAATTTCCACTCATTTTTCAGAATTTTCCTGCTCCAGATATACTTGATTGAATATATTACGGGCTACTCCAGGTCAAACAGTTCACACCCTGGATCACCATGGGTGTGGAGCAGAAAATAATTGAGCAGCAGGAATCCGAGATTAATGAATTTAATTTACTTTTATAGACTTAGCAGACACTGGTGACTTAGCAAAGTAATGCATACTGCACTGGCAGCAATAAAGAAAATGCAAGCATAATGTTAAGCAGTTAAAGTTTACTAAAGTTTGCTTGCATGCTTTCGTACTTCCTCTTCTTACCCTCATTGGTAAAGGTCTCGGCCACATACGAAAAGGGGTAGGGCTTTCAACCTTAATGAAAAGGTAAAGCCGAAGACACAGGGGACCCAAATGCGAAGAAAATTTGAAAGAATAATTTATTTTTAAAAATAGGTGAGCAAAAGTTTTATGTGCGATACGGTCAAATTGCACAACTGTCATTTCCAGTGACAAAAAAAAAAAAATTATATATATCACATGTTTATTTTTGCCAGGCAGGATCTTAACCTTATAAATAAGACTTAATCACTTCAGGCCTCTGTGTTATCTTTCCTTTTCGTGGGCTTGAGAATGTGAAGACATGCCACAGTGACTTGTGGGAAATAATTTTCTTGGATATAAACAAATGTGGGGTATTAAACCAGGACAAATAGCTATCTATAGCTATTACCCATCAGTCATTGCTAACAACCTAATGATGGTGGGTTTTTCCAGATTTAAGTTTAGCATGTTAACTCATGAACTGAAACTTTTCATTTTCTGAACAGCTTAATCCTAATTAGGGTCGCGGGGAGGTTGGCGCCCATCTCAGCCGACTCTGAGCGAGGGCAGAGTACACCCTGGACAGCTCGCCAGGCCATCGCAGTAAACTGAAACAATCTTTAATAAATTAAATTGAACATTAAAACACAAAATATCACTTTCTACAGACTCTCAAAATTTGTAAAGGTTAACTTCATCAGTTATAATTTAAATTAAATGATTATTTCCAAATAATTAGTCAAGTTATTGTAGAGTATTCTGTGAGGACTTGAAATCTTCTGTAATTCCCGATTTATATTTTTAAAAAATTTAAATTTCTGGGAATACAAAATTATTTAAAAAGCAATATGTGGTATTTTTTTAATTAATATTAATGCTCAATGCTGTAAAAAAAAGTTTCTGTCCTATAATAGCCACATACTGTTGTTCCTTCACAGACTTTCTACTTGCCCCCTCTTTTTTATTAATTAACGACTAAAAAAAGCATTTGTGGTGCCTACCATACAAGTCTCTACAAATCCAGGCTCTAGTAATGAAAACGCATTATGACAAGTACATTCATGTAAACCTAGGACTTACTTATATTACCATTCGCACTGTGAGAGCTGCTGATAAAAAAAAAAAGAAAGAAACATTAAAAAAAATTTCTAACCAATCAGGCTGGAGCATTTAACAGGAACTTGGAATCCATCAAAATATCAATTTCAAATTCTTAAAAAAAAAAAAAAATCATCTTTTCTTTTTTCCTTCCTATACATGACACGGTACTTTATCATATTATACATATATCACAGTCAGAGAATATGTCTCCTCAAGCCCATAATGCGGTCTGGGGTGAGGTGGATTAATGTATGTTGTAGTCCTTACATGCACATTAATTAAAAAGAAGGTACACTTACTTGGGTTTGGCTGCAGAAGCACCTCGGTCTGCCTTAATATCTTCTCTGTCCAGTTCTTGGTGCAGTCTCCTCTAGCAATCAAGTTTTCCAGATGAGCGTCCAGTTCAGTTTTCTCCGCCTGACCCAGCTTCTCCTCAGTAAACTGAAAGAAAAAACTGAACAGTTAAAGTAAGCCAACTGGCAGCCTTTTTTAAGTCAACCCAAGAATATTACCATGTAATACCGTGTTTCCCCGATAATAAGACCTACCCCGATAATAAGACCTACCCTTACTTCTGCAGAACGGTCCAAAATAAGCCCT
>JAQMYF010000005.1:19306020-19329336 GCA_030014195.1 Neosilurus mollespiculum | reverse complement strand
ATTGAAATTGCTGTTAATGTTAATTAAAATAAAATCTACCCCGAAAATAAGCCCTATGGTGTTTTTTGAACCGAAAAGAAAAATAAGACAGTGTCTTATTTTCGGGGAAACACGGTAATTGTGTAACACCGTGTCACTGCTACAAATGTTCTAACATTAAACTTCTACATGACAACAGCAGCTTGGACTTTAATATAAATGAATCAATTTTATTGATAAATGAATCAATAAAAATGACAACATCTAACGTGACCTATAACTCATATAATTCAAGGTAAAACAAATAATACCTTTAAAGGGGCAGATAAAAAGTTATATCTGACAATAACCTGGTTGCATAAATGAGACAGCATTCAGCCTTTGTTGGGTAGGAGTCTATCAGCATGGCAAAACCAGTCTCTGCAATCTTTGCCCACTTTTTCACGCAAAAAGGATCCAAATCAGTCAGATTGTTAGGGCATCCCCTGTGCAGCCCTCTTCAGGTCCCATCAAAGACTTTCAACAGGATTCATGACCCTGAACTCTGGCTGGGCCATTTGGCTGCTTGTTGCTCTGGTCAAGCCATTCTTTTTTTGGTTTGGAGGTATGCTTTGGCTGCTTGTTGTGCTGAAAGGTGAAATATCTCTTCATCTTGAGCTTTTTAGCAGAGCACTTCAGCATCAGGAAATCTGCACTCGATACATGAGGGCATTTTCTCCTTGTGCTCCTTGTGCTTGTGTGGAATACCTCAGGGTAGCCTGGTTTCCTCCCACAGCCCAGCTGTTCTGGGTGTACATCACCTTTGCCCAGTGTTAGCGGAGAAAGGTTCCAGGCTCCCCACAACCCTAGTAGGATTAAGCGATTTGGCAAATGAGTGAGTTGCTTGAAATTGCCACACATCCTAATCCTGGCTATTTTATCATAAAACATAAGCAAATCAGGATGCACTGGCCAGGTAATGTCAAACCTCACTTTTTAGTGGAGAGACCTTTGTTGACTTGAAGAAGGAATTTTCTAGAAACCTCCTGCACTCCTTTTTTGTTTGTTTGTTTTTCTGTTTTGGGTCCTTCTGCAGATGAAAACTGGTACAAATTAAAGTTATTCCAAGCATACTCGGCTTAACTCCAAACCACACATTGAAAGAATGCTTGCTAGTAATGCACGCAGGTTAAAAAAAAATTAGGACACACTGGGCAGAAAATAAAGCACTTGAACACTGAAACTTCTGAGCAGTAGGAGGAGGAGGAGGAAAAGGAGTAGGAGGATAAAGAAGAGGATTTTTATAGCAAAAATGACTGAAACACAGTCAGTGCTTACTTAAATAATTAACTGACAAATAATTTAAAAAAAATTTCCGTTTAAAAGTCCCTTTATTAGGATGAATTCACAAAAAATATGTGATAAAAAAACCACAGAGACTATGTCTCCCGGCTGGTCTGGGAACGCCTCGGTGTCCCCCTGGGAGAGCTGAAGGAAGTGGCTGGGGAGAGGGATGTTTGGACCTCACTGCTTAGGCTGTGTCACGTCTGTAGCCAACTCTCTCCCTGACTCTCACACACCACAAGCACACTCCCCTGAATACTAATTATCATCACCTGCACCTCATTTCCGGAACTAATCACCTCCTCTATAAGAACCTCCGGTAGACACACTTCAGTGTCTAGCCTCGTTGGATGTATACGTGTTTTCACCCCTACTCCATCTAGTGCTTCGGACTCACCTCAACTTCTACGCTCTCTCCTCAACCCGATCACGTCCCACTTCTCCCGGACCCTTATTATCCTCTCCGTTGTGTTTGTCAGTTTCTGTTCGCCCCTCGTGGCAGGTTTCATTTTCCTACTTTGTCTGGGTTTGTTGGTTTGTGTTCGCCCCTCGTGGCAGGTTTCAGTTCATACCCCGTCAGTGTGTTTTCTGTGTTTGCGGCTCTCCGAGCCTTTGGTTATTGGTTTACAATAAACCCGATTAAGGTTATCCTTCTTGTCTCCGGGAGTTATCATAAGAGGCTGCTACCCCATGACCCGTCCCTGGATCAAGCGGAAGATGATGATGATAATAATGAAAAAAATGTGACTTATAATGAAAAATTATTCGCCAGAGGTGAGGTGGATGTTGCTAATGCTGTTGCTAGTCTGTTCAATTCAGTGACATCCACTGAGCAGGCAGCGAATGGTTTTAGTATATACTGCACATGAAGATAAATGTGTAAGGAATATAAAGGAAAGTAAATAAGGTTTCGTACATTTATTTTTAAATATTTTAATACAAACTCTGAGCTGAGCGCCATGTAGCTAAAACATTCGTTTTATTTAAAAAACAAAACAAAAAAAAACAAAAAAAACCTACCCATTTTGAGTTTAGCATAAAACCCAGCCATGGAAACGCAAGTCAACTATGCTGACTACACTCATTCAAAGTTTTAGTATACTACACAGAAACACGATAAAATCAATTTTTATTATTTATTTTTCCTTTTTCAAAATGAAACAATGATGTTAGCTGTCATTTTGGTTCAAGAATTGTCCACTCATTTTAATATTTTTTAATCCCCTGACAACAGACCAATCAGATTGTGCAGCTGCATTCAGCAGCACGGCTTGTTTTCAACCTTCCCAAGTTTTCCCACACCACTCCACCGCCAATCTCTCCATTGGCTTCCTGTAGCTGCTCGCATTAGATTCAAAACACTAATGCTTGCCTACAAAGCCAAAAATGGGCCTGCACACTCATACCTCAAAGCGCTTATCACACCCCGCACTGCACCACATTCTCTCAGATCCTGTAGCACTGCAAGACTGGTCCCTCCTTCTGCCAAGGGACAAGGGAAATGCACATCTAAACTCTTCTTTGTTCTGGCTCCAAGCTGGTGAAATGAACTTCCTCTGGATGTTCGGACAGCTGAGTCACAGGGTGACGACTGAAAACCTACCTTTTTAGGTATTTAGATTAGCACTATGATACACACACAAAATAAAAACAACACCACACACACCTACCCACTGAGTTTGACTGGTGGTATACTTAGGCTGTGTCCTGATGAACTAGTATAAGAATATATTCACTGATAATGACTTTAAGCACTTCTGTAAGTCTCTCTGGATAAGAGTGTCTGCTAAGTGCTGCAAATGTGCTGTTTCCATGTAGTACAATATACAGTATATACACTATATTATTAAAACCCTTTTTTAATCATTTTTGAAAATCATTTCATGGACCTTATGGTCCCTGAATGTTATTGTTGGCCAATATTTTTTTCTATAATTACCTATTATAACATTAGCACGTTAGTGGTCATAAGGATCACAGATTAATGGTCAGTTGTTGGGTAGACAAAATAAAAATCTATTTTGGTTAGACGGTTTTGGATATTTAAATTTTGAAGTCCGTCAAATGGTTTAACATGCATTTCTATTTTGATGTAGTATACAGCCGGATTCACACAGGAAGCACCGAGCAACAAGCGACTATGCTTGCCAGTGAAGAGGCAAACTTTTCTCAAGTGTCACGAAGTGGCAGCAGCGGAGCTCAACCAAGCTGAACCTTTATATAAACGCTAACCAATCACAGCTTAAAAATATCAGTGACTGACAGAAGCCGCCAACACTTCCCAAAAAGCTTTTCCCTTTCGCTTCCATAGACGTGTAGAATAGGTGATATCGTGTGCAGTTCAGCAGCAAAGCTGTTTGTGTTTTGCTCTTCGCTTCCTGTGTGAATAGGGCTTAACACTTCAGTCAGCATCTACAACTGAAGTAAACTGATGACTGAAATACTGTTAATTTAAAACTCTACAGAATATAAATGTCATCCTGGCAACACCAGTAGAGTGTTTTATTCCACACGATAAATATAACCCAACAAAAAGCAGATAAACAGTTACTTAACTATGATCATTCATTAATTTTAAGAGGAGCGCAACTCGAAACAACCCTATCGGTGCTCCAGACCTACATAGACCTGTTAAAACCTGAAAGTCTTTTATCTGTCCTATCAGGCTGAGAAACATGCTTGGAGTATTGTAGTACCTGCTATACTTCTTACTGACTCCACAGATGACTTCCTTTCTTGAGGTCTGAAGGATTTTAATGAGACAGAGCAAGCATGTGATGTCCCCGTCATGATTACACAGAAGCTTCTTATGTAAGAAGATTTATAAATGAAAGCATGTCGATGAAGCTACTGTACCGGAGTGCTTCAGTGTGACTGCCCGTACTCCTGCTATCTTATCAGTGTTATAGATTACCCAGCATGACACTAAAACTGCATAAAATATGGATTTCCGCCTTCACATTCAGGGATACCGCCTTGCGAAATATGCTGCTGACAGACAGGAAAGCCGTCTGCTGACACAACAAAAAAAAATACAGGACACCAGAGTTCACATTATTCTCAGGGATGTCGCTAATGTAGGTCTCTCGTTCACACTTTTACATACATATGCACATCTAACTCAGTAATACGCCCGCTCACATGCACAAAACACACATCCTTGACACATAAGCACACCAGCTGGCCCCTTTCAAACCTGAGCGCACACACACACATATACACACACACACACACACACAAAACACTATTATGTTTTATCACCTTTATACAAGGATGACGACTGAATTTTACTCTAGCATGGGTGATTCGCATAAAAAGCCAACTTCGGTCCACCACCTCATTTTATGTGGCCCACGAACAGCTTTCAAAGAATATGATTATTGTACATTCTTAGCATCGACCATTACCATGAAACCTAATTCATCATCGTTCCACTAGGTGGCAGCAGCCTATTTCAAGTAAACCGTTAGTCATTCACGACTCAAGAAAGATTGCATGCTAGCTTGTTGCTATTAAGTGTTGTCAGAAAATGCAAGTAAACAAAGGAAAGGAGGACCAAAACCTGCCTAAACAAATCATTTTCTCATGCAGATTTCATGGTTGCCCTTTTAGAATAGATGTTCAGAGATTATTCGGCCCTCGATCACCTTTAAATTTAGTGATGTGGCCATCAGTGAAAATGAGTTTGTCATCCTGGCCTACGGTGATATATATTTTAGAAAAAAACAAGCACCTTCAACACTAACGCCATTAAAAATGATGAAGAATACTCTCTAACTGTTTCTTACAAAGTATCAGTACAGCCATGCAGTGTTTAAAAACCTTAGCAAAGCTGACCAGACTTACACACACACACACACACACACACACACACACACACCCTACCAGCACCACATCCACCATGTCAGTGTCACTGCAGGACTGACAACAATCCACCCTCAAATAATATCTCATCAGCAGCGGTCATCCATTTTGAAAACACATCGACAACCTCTTCATAGCTCCAAATAATCTACAGGTAGTAATTTTACACCAACAGAGTGGTGTAGGGTAGATGATAGCTGTTGTTAGGCAACACTGTCCATTTAAACCTGTACCGAAACCAAACGGCAGCCTGGTGACATTGATAGTTTTTTATTCCCCATGATTCCTTTTTTAAATTAAATCAACTCATCAATTTAAACCCAACCAAAAGAAGATAAATTGTTAACTACGATCACGGGTGAATGAGAAGAAAAGGGAGACTCAATCCTTCATCCAGGATGACAGTGCTCCATGCATACCAAAACCTGTTGTAGTATAAAGTAAACATGGGGAATGTTAGACCTTATACTGAAGGGCTAATGTTCACTCACTCACTCGCTGAAACCGCGTAATCCTACTACTAGGGCGGCGGGGAGGCTGTACGAATCTCAGTCGACACTGGGCGAACACGGGGTACACCCTGAACAGCTTGCCAGACCACCACAGGGCAACACATCCACACCTAGGGGCAATTTGGAACAGCCAATTAGTCTAATGTACATGTTTTGGGACTGTGGGAGAAAACTGAAGTACCTGGAGGAAACCCACCAAGTATGGGGAGAATATGCAAACTCCACACAAAAACCCCCGAGCTCTGGACTCGAACCTGGGACTTCCTTGCTGTGAGGTGGACATGCTAACCACTACACCACTGTGTCTGCCCACAGGAGCTTGTTAGCCTTATGCTAATCAGAGACATGGAGGGTATAAAGGTGATAAGCTGACAAGAAAGGATGAATTTTGTGTGTAGGTGAATGACATATGAAAAAAAATTGTCTACTTTATTTAGTGATGTTTTCAATTTCGGGTATTGAGACGCTCTTGTCTTACTTCACTTAGAAGACAAATGTCAAAACTCAAATATCAAAAATAGAAATTTAATTTAAATTAGGCCAAAGGTGAAGCATCTAGGACACCAAGGGGAAAAAGCAGAGAGGTCGATCTTAGCCTTTACCCAATCCCTGTGGTCTCTAATGCTCATGTCACGGATGAGTTGTGAAATCAATTCGAGTCAAAATGGAGGATATAAACCATAGTAAGTGAATCTAAAGATTTTATACTATACTGAAATACTGACAGTATTGCACAAACACATGCACCTTTAACTGCATGTGGACACCTGACCATCACATTCATGTTCGCTTTTTGTAGTGTGTGTGTGTGTGTGTGTGTGTGTGTGTATACGCCTTATTATCAACAAGATCGCACCTGCTGCATCAAACACAGTTAAACAAAGGTACATCTAAAACCACTTAAACAAACTGTTGGCTGAACACTGGATGACTACATGTTATTGACATTCAGCAGCCTGTTTCAGGTTTGCTTTAAAAATTTACTAGACATTAGCCTATAGCATGTTTAAAGCTTAGTTTATGTGTTTGTTAGCAGCTTTTCAGGAAGCTTCGACCAGAAGTGGGGCTTTGGACATGAAAGACTCTCCATGGAGGACAAAAATTTCGGAGCTCAAATTCAGGATATGGGAATTTTTTAAGGGATTCTTTAACATTGCGAAATATGATCATTTTTGTCATTTTTGGTTTGTTATTTAAATTCAAATTCAAATTTTATTCGTCACATACAAATTATACACAGTACAATATGTAGTGAAATGCTTAGTACGACTGTCCAGGATGTAAGAATAAACTGTCAAAGTAACAAGAAAAAAAGAACAATAACTAAAATTTTAAAGGATTTTAAAGGATCGCAAACAATCCGAACTCAGGCTACTGTTTGTGTGGTTTCTTTGGATGTTCTCCCTGCATCCATTCTTTGGTTTCCTCCCAACTCCCAAAAACATTCCAATAGGTGATTTGGTGACAATGAATTACCCCTAAGTATTAAGGAGTGTGTAATTTTTGTGGGTGCACAAATGATGCCCTGTGAAGGATTAATGCATGGGTGTCCCATTCAGGGCGTGTCACTGCCTTGTACTCAGTAATCTTGGCTCCAGATCCACTGCAGGATAAACAGCCATGATCAGGAGAAAGCAGTTACTGAAGATGAATAAAGAATGAAAGATTGAAGTTGAAGTGTAATGTTGTTATTCTGACTTGACTCATGATTTTAAGATGCTTTCATTTCGTAGGTTTGAGTTATGATGATGTTACTCCGGCTTTAATATTAAACAACGTACTATACATCTTTATTTCCAGCTAGAACACAAGCCAGAAACTGCATTAACACTAAATAAACACATTAACCTTCCTACACACACACACACACTAACCTTAACCCTGACAAATAGATAGATAACAAAGGAGACATGCTGATAGACACAGAAAAAAGACAAAAAGAGAAAAAGAAAGACACTAGACAGAGAGAAAGACAGATAGATAGAGAAAAATTTAGAGGGAAAACAAAGAGAAAGAAAGATAGGCATAGAGAAAGACATGGGCTAAGAGAAATACAGATAGATAGACAGAGAGAGAGAAAGAAAGAGAGGCTGAAAGAAAGACAGATAAAGACAGAGAAATAAATGCAGACAGACAGACATGAAAGGAGATATAAAAGGACAGAAAGACAAAAATACACAGCAAGAAAGAGAAAAGAAATAGACAGATAATGAGAGAGAAAGATAGATAAATAGATCGAGAGATAAAGAATGACAGACAGAGAAAGATAGACAGACAGATAGTAAGAGAGACAGACAGACGAAGAGAAAGAAAGACAGATAGACAGAGAGAAAGAAAGACAGACAGAGAGAAAGAAAGAGAGAGAAAGAAAGAGAGATAGATAGAAAGAAAGACAGATAGGCTGAGAAAAAGCCTGATAGACAGACAGAAAGAAAGAATGACAGGCTGAGGGAAGGAGAGATAAATAGACAGAAAAAAATAATGACCGACATAAAAAGACAGATAGAGAGACAGAAAGTAAAAATACAGACAGTGAGAGAACGACAGATAGATAGATAGAAAGAATCACAGACAGAGAAAGGAACAGACAGACAGAAAGAAGGAAAAAGGAAACAGATAGACAGACAGGGAGATGGACGAAGACATAGATAGTGAGAAGAGAAAAGAAAGACGGAGAAAGATAAATAGACAGATAAAAAGAGAGAAAATGTACATTTACACCAGTATTTCTCTGGGGTTTTTTTTATTTTAATGATGTGGTGTTAATATTTATACCACTGATTGATTTTCTCTTCTTTGGTGACACTGTGTGTGTGTGTGTGTGTGTGTGTGTGTGTGTGTGTGTGTGTGTGTGTGTGTGTATGTATGTATGTATGTATGTGTGTATGTATGTGTGTATGTATGTATGTGTATGTATGTGTGTGTGTGTGTGTGTGTGTGTATGTATGTGTGTGTATGTATATGTGTGTGTGTATATGTGTGTGTGTGTGTGTGTGTGTGTCTATGTATGTGTGTGTGTGTGTGTTGCGGCCATGGTTCTATCCAGGCACCCTCGAGCAACATTAGGCTCAGCCATCAATAATAGATGGGGGCTTCAGCTTGTCCTTATCAGTTTACAGAAACAGTTAGATAAAAAAAGAGAGAGAGAGAGAGAGAGAGAGAGAGACGCGCGCGCGCTGATTGTTTGTATAGGAGCTTATAAATAAAATCAATAAACTGTAGACCTCCTCCACCACCACCTCCACCACCTCCACTTCCTCCTCCTCCTCCTGATCCCCTGCTGCTTTCATCAACCCTGATCACAGTAAACATGTAGCTATTTATGGATGTTTATTTAAATATTTGTTTATATCTGACTGTAGTGGCCCACCTGCACTGCGCGCGTGAAGAAGACGCCCGCGTCGGACGCCAGTTTTTTCACGTTGAAGTCCATGATCCGAACCTACATGGGCCGGGCTAGTGTTCCTGCAACGGAGCCGATGGATGGAGTGAAGCAGGCTGGAGGAAGAGTGTCGCTGATCCTCCTTCTCATCAGTTACATCGGGCATCATCCACACAGCCTGCTTAAAGAGACACGCTCCCTGTCCGCGTCCCAAATCTCACGCCAGTGTGCACGTGTCCCGCTCACTACACCTCCTGCAAGGGTCAGCCGGTTCCCCTCTGTCCGGTTTAAAATGATCAGACAGGGTACACCCTAAGCAGTGACATCCCGCTTATAGTGGGGCTTGAACCCCCGACCTTGGTATTCCAGCTGGTTTCCAGCTGGATCAGTAATCCAGCACCCTACCACCGGGCCACCATTGCCCCAGCCAGAACCTTCTTGCTGTAATTCAGACGTGCTAATCAGTACGCCACCGTGCCGCCCCTCCCTTCCTAACAGCAGTGTGGATTTATTTTAGGATTAGGGCAGCACGGTGGTGTAGTGGTTAGCACGTTCGCCTCACAGAAAGAAGGTTCTGGGTTCAAGTCCTGGGCTCAGCGAGGGTTTCTGTGTGGATATGACTAGCATAAAGCAGATACATATCTGTATCTGTATAGTGATTAGCACATCCACCTCACAGGGTTGCTGGGTTTGAGCTCTGGACTCGAGCGTTTCTGTGTGGAGTCTGCGTCCTTCCCTGTGCGTGTATGGGTTTCCTCCGGGTACTCCGGTTTCCTCCCACACTCCAAAGGCATGCGCGTCAGGCCAAATTGGTGTCTCTAATTGACCCTAGGTGTGAGCGTGAATGATTGTGTGTGTTGACCCTGCAATGGTCTGGCAGGCTGTGATAGGTGAGATAGGCCCCAGCCTCCCTGTGACCCTAATAGGTAAATGAGTCAAATAAGAAAGAACAACATGATGTGTTTTATTTATTTTTCTTCTTATTCTTTAGATTTTCAACAGCATCCACTGAGCCCAAATTAGCAACAGTGTGTGTTATAAAACAAACATTATAAAACAAGTGCTAAACTATATCATCCTGTTTTCTACACTCACTCACACACACACACACACACACACACACACAGAAACGCCCTCGCCGAGCCTGGGGTTCAAACCCAGGACTTCCTTGCTCTGAGGTGAACGTGCTAACCATTACACCTTCCTCACCCCAGATTACCAAAGTTGCTTCCTGCCAGAGAATTAAAACAAGATGAAATGTGTTAAAAGCTTTTTGTAAAATTTAAAGAATATCTCCAGTGTATTGAAAATATTCATATATAAGCTATGAAATGTGAAATTGTGATCTCACACACACACACACACACACACACACACACACAGGCACTACTACAAAATTCCCATACATTTGTTATGTTACATAACAGTCCGAGTGTAAATGTTATCTTACTCGTTTGAGTAAACATTCTTTCATTCATTCATTTTCTAAGCCGCTTAACCCTAATCTGGGTCCCGGGGAGCCTGGCACATATCTCAGCCGACTCTGGGCGAAGGCAGGGTACACCCTGAACAGCTCACAAGGCCACTGATGGGCCAACACACATGCAACCATTCACACTCACTTTCACACCTAGGAGAAATTTGGAATGGCCAATCAGCCTACTGGACATGTTTTTGGACTGTGGGAGGAAACCGGAGTACCCGGAGGAAACCCACGAAGCATGGGGAGAACATATAGACTCCACACAGAAACCTTCTTGCTGTGAGGCGGACATGCGGACCACTGTAAGGCTGTGCCACCTAACTCAAATATAAGTTTTGTTATTTGGTTTAAATTCACAGTGGAGCATCTACTTTTGATTTCAGGCCATACATGTGAAGTAAATAAATGCAAAAAAGTATTTGTTTATATTTTTTGTGTTGCATATTATTCTGTTATAACATAAATGAGTGCCCCTGCAATGGATTGGCATTATGTTCAGGATGTACTCCACTTTCGCCCAAAGTCGGCTGGGATGGGCTCCAGCTTCTCCATAACCCTAAACAGGATAAAGTAGTTCAGAATATGAAATGAAAATAAATAAATAAATTCTAGAGATATACTCAGGGAGTGCAAACCTCTACCAAGGTAGTGCAATCAGTTCTTTTCATCAGTCATAGTGAGAGAAAGTGTAGAATTATGGTGCCCTCTTGTGGTCTGCTCCGGAATTATTTTTAAATAGCTCTGTATTTTCCTCTCCCAGCGCAATCTGGGCAATTCCCGCCTCCTTGCCCTATCGCGCAAGTTTAAAAAATCCTTTTGATCGATCCTGGATCGGGATCATGCCCAAAATTTAATCAATTCTTCGTTGGACCAAGACCCACATTTGGTTACAATTTTATCAAAATATATCTATTAGTTTTTGAGTTATCATGGTCACACACACTCACATAAACACCCACAGTGAGACACAGGACCCATCTTATAAGCTCCCCCTTGGTGGAGGTAATGAATTTGAAATAAATGAAGCAGAACTGTAAATGCTTCCTCCTTTATTGTACTGCATATCAGATGTGTGTACACACACCCACACACACGTATTAGAATTTTCATTTGCATGGCTTTCAAACGGATGCTGCGGCTGGATGCATCATCTCTTTGGAGTTTTGTAGCTGTTGAACGTTTCAGGAAAGAAAGATTTATAACTTCTTACACTAACCAATTCAGTTTTGTCCAAACGGTTGTCCAGATGTCGCACAAAAATGAGTATGCAATTAACATTTTTTAAACCATAAATCAGACTTTTAGAGAATTTTATAATAGTATTGTAATAATAAACACCTTTAATGAGAACTTTTGATGAACTGAATTATAACTTGGTATCAATTTCACTTTAATCAGCGAACTGAGAGAATCACTCAGGGGTCTCGGTGAGGGGATTGTAGTACTTGGACTCCTCTGAGTAGTTAGAGCTCATGTTAGCATTGTGGCTAAATACTAGCGAACACATGTAGGCACTCCTATTCACCAGAGCAAAATGTATTATTTTTACTGCTCGTTTTCCAGTTGTTACTGCACCTCCACCCTCACAAGCGTCCTCTATATGGTATGGTCTTCTACCCATTGGCACAGTCTCAGACAGTAAGCAGAAGGACTGACTGTGGAGAAACGCTGCCCGGGATATCTCAGCCTCTTCCACAGGTATTCAAGCCTTTTCTTGAAGCCATAAACAGTGAAGATGTCAATAATGCCAATGAAATAGCGCTCTTCTGGGCCATCGATTATGTGGATCGGGTTTTTTTTTAAGTTAGGCAGCATACGTCGGTTCTGACGATGTAGCAGTTCAGACAATTCTGAGTCATCCCTAGCGGGCCTATCGCTCTGTTCTCCAGATTCTACCTGAGAGGTCTCCACATTCTGCGAATATGTTGTCTCTGAATCCGGATTTGCGGCTTGGAGGGTTGGGTCTTCCTCCGGCACCGCTCCTGGGACAGCATCGTGGGAGGATGGGTGTGCTGAACTAATGTAGAAAAACAAAGCCAATCAGAGCAATGCAAAGCGAAACATCTCATTCATGCATCACTTTGGTTTAGCAAAGCATGTTAGTTTGTTTGCGGACACACTTAGCACTTCAACATCAGTCCATTTTAATTTTAAATTTCATTTCATGAAGGGTAGAGTCAATAGCAAGCGCATTCGCGGTTATGGTTAGACACTGGAGATTTTACACTGGGCTATGTTTTGGCTACAGGATTGCCTGCTATTCACCTTTTGGAGAACAAACTGAGGAATCTGGAAACAGAAGTAGACATGGGGTGAAATTCAGGCAGAAACCAGAAACTAAGAACATGCATATCTGTTTCGACTAGGTGTGAAAGAGGAAAGTATAAAGAGAGCCCCGAAGGAGCAATTATATCCCCCTTGAAGCCAAAGCATATGTATTTTACATAGCAATTGTGGCCATTCTATGCAACTTCTACATAAACTTTATTAAATTTATAAAAACTGTACTCTGCCTTTTCCCCACTGCTATATTGACTACTTTTCTTGAGACAACACTTCAGGCATATCAGCAATCATTTAACAATTTCCAAACTTTTTAAACAAGCTGCTGGATTCATGGGCAGACCCAGGATCATCATAGAAGAAAACTGCTTCTCTAAATGCCCAAACAAAGCTGTGTGTTTCTCCTCATATTTACACGGAAATCCGTGAATCCGCAAAAAATTCTCATCCCTGGTTTCAACCCTTTTGATGAGCATTAAACATAAAAACGTGTTTTTAAAAAACCTTTCATTTATAGAAGTAATCAAATCCTCACTTGAAGGGAATGTGTTGAAATCTATCACGTGATGTTATAATCTGAACTGTCCACTAGAGGACGCCATCAGAGCCGATTTTAATGGAGAGCTCAGTTAAAAAGAAGGATCAACTAAAATGCTTGGTGTCTGTTGTTTGCTTCAGTAGCTTTGTGCTGGAGCTTCAGCTGATCATGGACGCAAGAGTAAGTTTATCAAGTTCTTCTAGATAACGGTGATGTCGGTAAGCTCCTCATAACACTCAGACAAGGACCAGGAAGGCCTGAAAATTTCCATGAATGCAGCATGGATGTGGGCAAAGTAGGAAAAAGCACAGATTTTAAGTTTTACGTCCTTACTACATCCATGTCAAGGTCTCAATATATCTGAGATGTTCCCAGTAATTTCTTACCACACCCATAATCAGGCACAATGTTCAATGTGTTCATTCTTACTTCTTATGTTCTTACATACCACACACTTACAACCAATCAGCTCACACCATGAGCTTATTACACGGACACCACTCTCTCACTGCATCCATCCGTCCTAATAAATACTTCGCCACATGCTCCAAGTCCATGCCATGGTTGTACTACACCAGCGAACTTCCTACTTGATTTTAGTTATATCTGTACTATATCCTTGCAGAGTTCTTGCACTACAAAGGTCGACCACATCCTCCACGTTCATGGAGATCATACCACATCCTTATCGGTTCTTAGTGTGTCCACCCAGTTCTTTATGGACGTAGTAGGAATGTGGCTGAGTGTGACCTGGGTTTTAATTAAACTAAATAAAAATGAACTAGAGGAAGTGGCTGGGGAGAGGGACGTCTGGACCTCACTGCTTGGGCTGCTGCCCCCGCGACCCGACCCCGGAAGAAGCGGAAGAAGATGAATGAATGAATGAATGAATGAATGAATGAATGAATAAAAATGAAATGGTGAACTTTAGACACTGTATGGTAAGTGACTGTTTATAAGTTTTGAATATTAATTTTCTGAACCACTTAATCCTAATTAGGGTCGCTGGGAGGGTGGCACCCTTCTCAGCTGAATCTGAGAGAGGGCAGAGTACACCCTGGACAGCTCGCCAGGTCATCGCAGGGCAGAAACACAATGACGACTATGTGGTCTTCTCTTCTCAAAAGCCAGCAATGGTTCTTTTATATGCCTCTCACCACAGACAGTGGGAGACATGGCTGGCCTTTGATATCCCAGTTATCTGCACTGGGGGGACAGCAGTAACAACCCGCTTATAGTGGGGCTTGAACCCCCAACCTTCAGATCAGTAATCCAGCACCCTACCAGCGGGCCTCCACTGCCCTGGGTTTGAATATTTCCTTTTAAATTTTTGCCTGAATTTTCCTTTTAAATTCTTCCAGCATTAATTATAAAGTCGCAGTGGTATGGGCTGAGCTTTTGTATATTTTGTACCATTTTTGGAACACTTGAAAATTGCCACATGACCTCAACTATAATTAATCCCTTTCTTAAAAATTCACCACACAAGATACCTGATAAAATACTTGATCGCTTATAGAGCAAGAAAGTTTGCTTTCACACTTATGGTCTCAGAAGCACTGGTGTCACAGACTAAACCCTCATACAGCGTTGTGTGTTTGTATGTTCCTCACTTTGTTGTGCTCCTGACAGCGTTGGCTATATGCAGGTCAGGGTGACGCTCGTCCTGCTGCAGGGGATGATGAGCCAGCAGAAAGCTGTAGTCAAGTACATTTAGTGTCCGCAGAAAAGATGTGTCGATTTGCACCTGATTTAACAACCAGGTTCGCTGACGGCCTGCCTCACACACACACACACACACACACACACACACACACACACACACACATATATTTACAGTCATTGACAAAAGTCGTGTCACACATGTGGACATTCGTGTATAAAAGCCCATATCTCACCAACCTATTAACTCTGCCTTACATTAATCCTACGAGTATACACATTGTTTTATGAAAGCAACAGGAAATTATACATTTATTTATACTTTTTACAGCTAATAAAATTCAAACATATCCATTCTAGGCTTGAAAAAAGACAATCATGTAACATCAAATTCTGGATCAAAGTAATTAGTAATATTAGTAATAAAAATAATGAAAAGTGCTTGATTAACTGAATATACAGGTATTAAAGAGGCTTTCAGGCAAATTATGACCAAAGCTTAAACAGCTTGGTGGCCATCAAGAATCCTGACTAAAATCTGTAGAAACCATCAAGATCTCCTAAAAGCAAATAAAAATAATTTGCAAGCAGCAGTAAATAATTTCAGACACTCTTGGTGCACAAAGGTAAACTCGGTCATGCAAGGAAAACTACCCACAACACCACTGTTGCTCAAAAGTTGTAGTTCGCCTCCTGATGACTCCCTCAAAAGCTCCATTAGGACTCATAGCTAGCATCAGCATCAGCTGCTTCAACATCAGCTCTACATCATATTTCTTGCAATGGTCACCATACACCATACACCACACAGTTCTTGTACAAGACACAGCTAGAACACCATGACGTGCTTACCAAGGCCCGAACACGTGGAAACTGGAGAAAAAAAATATATCCGAGATGAATTATTACTTCAATATCATACTAATGTGCCACCAATGTTGTTACTGACCAGCTAGAAAATTGCTGCACCCAGAGTTCACCGAAGAGCCAGTCATGTATGAAAGTGAAACATCATGGTTGAAGGTCACCTCCTTGTACATACAGTGGAGAAAATAAGTATTTGATACACCGCTGATTTTGCAAGTTTTCCCACTTACAAAGAATGGAGAAGTCTGTAATTTTCATCGTAGGTACACTTCAACTGTGAGAAAAAGAATCTAAAAAAATCCAGAAAATCAAATTGTATGAGTTTTAAATAATTAATTTGCATTTTATTGTATGACCTGCAAGAATTCTGGCTCTCACAGACCTGTTAGTTTGTCTTTAAGAAGCCCTCCTATCCTCTACTCATTACCTGTATTAACTGCACCTGTTTGAACTCGTTACCTGTATTAAAGACTCCAACCTTCCCCCCATGGACAAAAGACCAAAGAGCTGTCTAAGGACACTAGGGACAAAATTGTAGACCTGCACAAGGCTGGGATGGGCTACAGGACAATAGGCATGCAGCTTGGTGAGAAGGCAACAACTGTTTGCGCAATTATTAGAAAATTAAAGAAACTCATCTTGCTTCATGCAAGATCTCGCATCGTGGAGTATCAATGATCATGAGAAAGGTGAGGGACCAGCCCAGAACTACACAGAACCTAGACAATGACTTGAAGGGAACTGGGACCACAGTCTCAAAGGTTACCATTAACACACTACGCCGTCATGGATTAAAATGCTGCAGTGCACGCAAGCTCCCCCTGCTCAAGCCAGCACATGTCCAGGCCCGTCTGAAGTTTGCCAATGACCATCTGGATGATCCAGAGGAGGCATGGGAGAAGGTCAAGTGGTCAGATGAGAACAAAATAGAACTTTCTGGTATAAACTCCTCTCACCGTAATTGGAGGAAGAAGAAGGACAATCCCAAGAACACCATCCCAACCACGAAGCATGTGGGTATAAACATCATGCTTTGGGGGTGATTTCTGCAAAGAGGACAGGACGACTGCAACCATATTGAGAAGAGGATGGATGGAGCCATGTATAGCGAGATTTTGGGCAACAACCTCCTTCCCTCAGTAAGAGCACTGAAGATGGGTCGTGGCTGGGTCTTGCAGCATGACAATGACCCGAAACACACAGCCAGTGCAGCTAAGGAGTGGCTCCGTAAGAAGCATTTCAAGGTCCTGGAGTGGCCTAGCCAGTCTCCAGACCTGAGCCCAGTAGAAAATCTTTGGAGGGAGCTGTAACTCCGTGTTGTCCAGCGACAGTCCCAAAACCTGAGAGATCTGGAAAAGATCTGTATGGAGGAGTGGGCCAAAATCCCTCCTGCAGTGTGTGCAAACCTGGTCAAGAACTACAGGAAACCTTCTGACCTCTGTAATTGTAAACAAAGGTTTCTGTACCAAATATTAAGTTCTATTTTTCTTCTGTATCAAATACTTATTTCATGCGATAAAATGCAAATTAATTATTTAAAAATCATAGAATTTGATTTTTCTGGATTTTTTTTTTTTAATTCTGTCTCTCACATTTGAAGTGTACCTACGATGAAAATTACAGACCTCTCCATTCTTTCTAAGTGGGAAAACTTAAATCAGCAAAATCAGCGGTGTATCAAACACTTATTTTCCCCACCGTAGGTATCACAAAGCGATGTAAGATTTAGTACATTATCAGACGCAAATATCAACAGATTATTGCTTCAAACCGTTTTGTTTCAAACCTACAGGTGGCTCAGATTTCTCACCATAGGGTTGATAACACGATGTTTTCTGACCATTTGAAAAATGAACTGCCCTCTAAAATAGCTTACTTGTGCATTAAAAATGAAATGCCTCAAGAATTTTTAGTACCACTTACAAATCTTTATTAATTGTAATTTTAATATTTTGAAGGTGTCTGATATTTTATTATGATAATTATTCATCATGACGAGCACCTGGGAGTCTGGTACGATCATGGCCATGTTTGCAGAGACACTACTGACCTTGAGTGATGCTTTTAAATTTTTCAATATGATGTTATATTTGCTACAATATTATATATTTTGTTATAAACAAGGCCACTTGATTATTTTTCTGTAATAAATATAGTCTTGAAAGTGAAATTAAGTTTTTGCAACAAGACTTTTGTCCAGGCAAAAATGGGAATGTTTATATTTAAGAAGCTTTAAAGATTAGAAGAAGTTTCTTTCCAATACTGCTGCTAGCACATAATATTCTTTAGCATCAGAGGGTTATTTTAAATCATAGTTGATGAAAATCGGTTAATAGGTTGGTGAGATATGGACTTTTATACATGAAAGTCCACATGTGCGACAAGACTTTTATATGTATGTATATATATATATATATATATATATATAAATTACCAGATTAAGTAATTATTATAATTCATAGGGTGAATTCGTTGTGGTTGTGTAACCTACATTAGACTATTACACAACTCATTCATCCTGCCGCTGGCACAATTGTAGCAGTTTGATTGGATGTGATCAATATATCTCAACCAGCTCACCTATAATTGGCCTGGTGGGAGGATTAATGTAATTCAGTGATTGAACCCTATGATTTAACCATGTAATAGCCTCAGAAAAGCTATAAAAAACAATTACAACTATTTACAAGCCCGAAGCACATGTAACTATGTAAATATAAATGTAGGCACTTTTCACCCTATGAGTGCACTGCCCCTCTAGTTACCCTAGTTTTTGAATGATTATATAATTTGATAAAATTTAGACTGATGTCTTTTATGAACCTGTTTCTGAATAATATGCAAACAGTGCGTATGCAGTCTAATTAAAATGAGTAGACCTTCACATTACCTAATGTGATCAACTTTCCCCTAAAATTGCGATCCTTGAGAACAACGATGGCCTGACTTCCCTCGGGTGCTGGTTCCGTCCACCTGCTCACGTCACAGCCCTTGATATCATATCTGTAAATGAGGAATATATACAGTGTATAACACTGGTTTGGTTTGAACATCTGGCATTATTTGTTTTGACTAAGGGTTGTAATGACTTTCACATCCTAAAGTCAGAAGTCATCATTAAGGAAGTGATACTTTATTCAGCAACAAGTGGTTCCTGGTACACTTATCATCATGAATTTATACTTAGATATAAGCTTAATGCATATATATGTATATATATATATATATATATGTACACACTATTAGCCTTTTACCTGGCACATATTCGCTCATCAGGATAGAAGACACTCTGCATCACTATAAAGTACTACACAGAGAAACAGAGTTGAAACATTTTGCCGAACGTAGTTCAATTCAACCGTTAAAAAAAAGTGCTCTACCTTCTTCAAATTTGTGAGCTTGATGCTATGAACACCTGAAATAATAAATAGAAAAGTCATTGTTACTGTATATAGTGTAAAGCAGAAAATGCACTGATGCTTGACTATATATCTTACTGGACGCACTGCTTCCATTGGGTATCATCGAAATGAAGCATTTTTGATCCGCACATTTGTTAAATTTCCAACACGTGTACACAGTAGATGCACAGGGTAGTCATTGCTCCTCTGCCACACACACACCCTTTTGTAAATCATCAATCTCTTTACTACATCCATCCAGAGAAAATAAATAGTTTCAGATGTAGATATTACTTTGCAGGGTGAGTTTAAAAGGTGTTCACTCACTCATCTCTCACTCATTAATCCTACGAGGGAAGATGGAGCCTATCTCATCCGCACAGGCGAGGTAAAAACCTTGAACAGCTCCCCCGACCATCGCAGGGCCAACACATACAACCATTCACACTTACACCTGGGGAAATTTGGATGAGCCAAGTAGCCTGCATGCTTTTAAACTGTAGGAGGATACCGGAGTACCTGGGAAAAAAAATCCACACAAGCAGAGGGAGCCCATGACACCTGTATGTGTTCACTGAAAAACAAACGGCTTTGTGCCAATTCCACTGACGTTGTAATAAAGAAATAGAGGGTACTAGCTGATGAGGCAAAGTAGCTAGCATGATTCAATTGCTAAAAATTTGTTCTGGTGTAAAAAAATCGTTAAATAAGTTGGTAAATGTAATGAACAGTACGCTACTCAATCACACAGCAGGTCCTTTCGGGATTTCTCTCAGTCAAATGTAGCCACACCTTCTTATATATTCCTGTTGTGCAATTTAGACAGTTTGAATACAGGAGGATACCCTTCAGCTCCAGCCAGCAGGAATGCTATGCTTCAATTCTGAGACCTGATCTGGTGTCCATGGTATATACCGTCGATGTTCTATACTGATAACAGGTTCACGGTTGTAAAAACACTCACCTAAAAACTTAACCAGTAGAGAGTGGGGGTATTTCTCCAGATGTTCCATGTACTGCTTTAGATGAGATAGGAGGAACTGAATCTCCCTTTTGCTCTGAGTCTTCAAGAAGAACCGTTTATCATGTCTATGATAGAAAGATTATGAGTAGACAATGAAATATTACACTACAGAGCTTGGCAGTAAGTGTTCACATATATAATGTACTGCATAACACTTTATTTCCTTCAAGGTCAGTGTTGCGACACATCCACTGTGTAAATCTCACATGCTGGCAAGGTTCATATTAAAGAATGGTGAATCTTTTTATGACTGCATTTATTAAACTGGCTCTGGACCCTTAAATGATCTTTCCGGTTTCATTTTAGGAAACGTGTATATCATATATCCTAAAATGAACAGGAAGTAAGCAGAAAAACTAATTTTGGCTAAAGCTTGATTTTTCCATCTTGCTTTGGTTAATATTTTATTCTTATCTGTGTATTGTTTTGGCTTTTTTTTGGGCTGGAATTTGTAATTTCGTAGACTGCTATTCATGAAATTATACCATTTAGCCAGTCAAACAAGTCACTTAACAATAGTATTTAAAATTTAATATGGCTCTCGAGTGGCACATAGAGATAGGTGCGCGACTATCAACCCGGAGATCTCATGTTCGAATTCGGATTGATGCCACAGCCATGGGAGCTAATTGGAGCCGTTTGTCAGCTCTCACGAGAGGGCGGAATGGCATACGCTCACTTCCCTGTCACTCACAGCGATCACCAGCCAATCATTGGCGTCTATGAGCTCATCCGTACAATGGGGCGAATATCGCTTTCCCTCTGAGTGTGTTAGACCGCCCCCAAATACGCATGCACAGCAGTTCGAAAAAAGGTGGGTGGCAGCACTGCATGTCACGGAGGGGGCATGTGCATGCTTACATCCCTCCCTGGTCGGTGGTGGTCGTGTGATAGGGAAGGCAATATTTGATGTGTGGGAATTGGATACAACTAAATTAGGGAGAAAAAAAAGGGGAGGGGGGGTAAAATGTGTTAAAATTCTTCTTGCTATAAACTGGAAAAAATTTCTCTGTGATAGTTGAATAACACATTTAAAATTCTATAGGTAGTATATAAACAAATATAATCAAATATATCATCAAATTCTATTTGAAACACCTGAAAAGGAAACCCTTCAATTAAGTGAAAGTATCCACACACACACAAACACACACACACACACACACACTCTCTGTAAGCTGTTAGTGCTGACTCACGTTATAAAGAAATCTGCCTTGCTCTTAGAATTGCTGATGAACTGAAGGTAACAGCCTTCGGAGGACAGAGAATGCTTATACTCCTTCTCTGTCATCCCCAAAGATCGCCGCAGGCTGGCGAACACTGGACCTGCAAACGTCTCCATCCTAAAATCCTTTACACAGGCAGTCACATGAGCAAATAATGAAATATTTTAAATTATTCTGTGGCTAGCTGATTACCACAGGGAGCAACTGCAAAGCTGTGTAACAGCGTCTCCTCAAAGGTTTAAGTATATACTAGGTGTAAACATAAAAAAGTAAACTAAACAAGATTTTTATTATTTACATTTACATATTTCAACTATTACAGAGGCAGCACAGATGAGCTGTGTGCACTTTAAACTGAGCTTAGTGCTGTGCAGTTAATGGCAACTGTTCATCCTTTTCATTCATAATACTACATAAGCCTTCTACATAATACTACGTACACTGTGCTCTGGTAACTGTTTATCGCATTATCTACTCAGTATAATGTTTCTTCAGATTAAATCTATTCCCATGTAGTATACTAATATTATTGGTTCTGACAGCTGTTCATTATATCCCTACTGTATCAGAGTTCCTGTTATCATGCGGCCTTGTGGGATTCCCACACTTTTTTGGTTCCTCCCGCATACATTAAACTTTGAGGAGGGGACTTAAAATAAATAAATCAAGTGTCAACTCGGATGATTATTCAAAATAAAGAATTGCGTACAGCTCGGATATGGATTAATACTTTAGCCAATCAGCGATATCTGCTTTAAATAACAAATGGGAATTGCCCCCTTCTCAGTCACGCATACCATGCATACACAAACCATATTTAGGTACATAAACAAACCCACATGCACCACTACCACTGAAAACAACGCGGCTGAAATTCAAACAGTTGGCAACCGGGCTGGTGCACAAGATGCCGGTGACCGTGAAGCTGTAAGTAATGTGTTTCATTGCTAATGAAAACTTAAATAAGTGACAATCACATTTTGTTTCCACATTACTTTTGTTAATGATGCATCTGTCCTGTATGTTAATGCATGTTCAGTGCTGTTTTCTTTAATAGCTGGAAGAAATGTATCGCTTCCAGAAATTTCGGTTCAGCTCAGACAAGGACATGAGATGGACGGCAAAAAGTCATGACTAAACATTAACATGGGTCTAGCCGTGCTTTTGTTGGAGAGAGTACAAGTAAAGAGTATTCGCTGCTTTGACACGGCACTGTATTAGCTCAGGCGGTTAGGACATGCGCAGGTGCACGAGCAGGTATTTTTCACCCACAGACTCACTTATTTTAACTGTCTAACAGTTTATAAATTTAATTTATTTGCTTTTGTTTGTATAATTTGTGTTGGTGCGAAACAGATATTTTCTTGAAAGGAATCATTCTGTCATATATGACACATAGGTTTAACATTTTGCGAGAAAATAAGTTATGCTTGAAGGCTCTGTTCAATTTCTTATGAAGTACAATTCCATTTCATGAGCACTCCCAGTAATTCAAGTCCCCTCCAAAATGTTATGGCAAAGGGGGACATTAACACCCCCCCCCCTCCCCATTTCTATATTTCTAGTGGAAAAACTGTGTATCGTTACTGCAATTGAATAAAGTACCTTCTGGATGTGTGTCACCTCAAGTTGATAATCCTCATCAGAGAGTTCGCTCTGAAACAGTACAGATGAGATAAACATGATTATTCATTTATTCATTCATTCTCTGAACCGCTTATTCCTAATTAGGGTCGCGGGGAGGCTGGCGCCCATCTCAGCCGACTCTGGGC
>JAQMYF010000005.1:19292017-19303846 GCA_030014195.1 Neosilurus mollespiculum | reverse complement strand
ATCATTTTTATACAACTGAGCAATTGAGGGTTAAGGGCCTTGCTCAAGGGCCCAACAGTGGTGATAGTGGGGATTGATCCGCTGACCTTCGGGTCAGTGACCCGTCGCCTTAACCACTAAGCCACCACTGCCCTTGGGTACCATATTACATTCTGGTACCCAAGTACCCACTGGACATGAATTATCGTCACATGCTACTGTTTGATCTTTGTAGATGTCTATAGTTGTCCCATACTGTACACAGTTTACGTTTTTTAAAAGAGGGATCATGTGACAATAACTCTGACAGCTGGACATATCGCTAAATCCCCACATTTTCCCATTCAGAATGCTTCAGAATTCCTTTTTTGATGCAATATGAAAACATAATATGAGTAAAGTTATTAAGGGCCAAAGATGACCATGACTAATGATGTACTGCTATGTTAGGTAATATAGTGACATGGCTTCACATGATATCCATGTGATCAAGGCTAAGCTTAACATAGTTCCTAAAATGTTTTACATGGACATCCTTTTATTTCTCCATTTCTCCCAGGACACAACTTAAAAGTTACACTCCAGTATATTTCAGTCCTGCTGTATCTCCATCCAGTGATTAGCATGACTGCCTCACAGCAAGAAGGTCCTGGGTTCGAGTCCTGAGCTTGGCACGGGCCTTTTCTTGTGGAGTTTGCATGTCTTCCCCGTGCATGCATGGGTTTTTCTTTCTCATGGGTGTAACCCGGGTTTTCCGAAGACACCCAGGCTAATTGGCTGTTCCAAATTGCCCCTAGGTGTGAGAGAGAGTGTAAATGGTTGTGTATGTTGGCCCTATGAAAGTGTAGTGGGCCGTTCAGAGTATACCCCCTCGTCTCCCAGAGTCGTCTGAGATAGGCTCTAGCCTCCCCGCAACCCTAGTCGGACTGAGCTGTTCAGCAAACGAATGAATGATGTTTAATCCAATATCATTTATAATGAAAAGCTTAAAGCAGGAATAATTAAATAGCTCAGTGTATAAAACATAAATCTCTTAGGACAGGATACGCTTTAGAGAAAGTCCTAAAGCTCGTCTTGTAGTGTTCCAGTGTCTTTTTTTTCTGATGTGGTTTTATGGTATCCAATTAAGATAAGACACACTATCGAGGCAGATGAGCTACAACTGTAAACGACAACTTCAAGTTCCTCTCATGTTAGCCAGGAAAAGAGCCCTGGAGGAGGATACAGTGAGCACAGCCTCACCCAAAATGTTTCACAGGACTTAAGGCAGTTTAAGGCCACGGGTTCATGCTCTTGATGCTAAGTTCTGACTGAACCACGTGCATGCTGCAGCAGACATCATGATTCATGTCAAGAGCATAACTCTACAGACCCAGGTTTCAACAATTCATGCCAATGATAGTGATGCAGTGGTGCCACACTGGGTGCTATGATACCAATTGTTTGGACACCATAGTATATCTGATTGTTGTCTCCCGCCATGTGGGCACCATGTGCATCCTCCAGCCACAGATTAAGGCTGATCTGATCATGCGGCATGCCATGTAGTCACCTCAGACTGGTTCTAGGAACATGACAATGAGTTCATTGTTCTTTAGTGTCCTTCCCGAATCAACAGCGACCGTGGGATGGATTGTGCAGCTGACAAATCCTCAGTAATGTGATGCAATTACTGTATGTCAGCACAGATACAAATCTCAAAGAAAGACATATAACACCCTGTGAAATCCCACCCTTAAAGAAATGAGACGGTTCTGGGGGTAAATAAATCATTAGCACAATATTTTTGCATCTGTGTTGCGCGTGTACTATATCCATCTGTGCCTGAAAAACGTATCCAGATAATTACAGATAAACAAAGGAGTTGTTGACGTGTAAGTATGTATGATGCGTTGCTGATCAGTAGCTGATTACTAGTTGATTACCTTTTTTGTTTTGTTCATTGTGGAATGTTTGACACCCCAACCTTACACATTACAAGGTCGAAAAAAGTTGAAGTACTCCTTTAAAAAGAAAAAAGAAAACCAAAAAAACTTTGCCATTTAGTTCTCCGCCTATTACTCTGTGCAGCGGAGACAGCGGAATTGTGGTATCTCTCCACCCCTCTCCAACACAGGCTTCACAATTGTGTTTGTGTCAGCAGAACTGTAATGTTCTTTTCTTCGTTCTCAGGGGGGCCAGGCACCATGAGCACCCAAAACAATACAACACACTGGATAGAAAGGTCACTATGAGACCAAACCTACATGCCTCTCTCTCTGGGATGTGATCACCACCTAATTCCTTATTATTATGATTTCTGAATCTGGTGGACATTCAATAAATTTCTACTTTAGTTAATCTCAGAACTGGTGATGACTCCAGAGTCAGACAAGGCCTTTAATTATTACTTTCACTGTAGTTACTTAATTATAAGCAGCAATTTTTTTTCCTAAAAATCCTTCCAGTAACATCAGACATCAATTAACCTAAAATCATTATAAAATATAAATAGGAAAATGCTGAAGTCGATTAGGATAGTAAATAATACGGTATATCTGTAGTGCAGTTTAGGTGGCACGGTGATGTAGTGGTACACGGAGGTGTAGCACGTCCGCCTCACAGCAAGAAGGTCCTGGGTTTGATTCCCAGGCTTAGGCGTTCTCCCCGTGCTTGTGTGGGTTTCCTCAGGGTACTTCAGTTTCCTCCCACAGACCAAAGACATGCGCATTACGCTAACTGGCTGGATCAAATTGCCCCTAGATGTGGATTTGAGTGTGAATGGTTGTGTGTGTTGGCGAGCTGTACGATGGTCTGGCCAGCTGTTCAAGGTGTACCCCAGATTTACCCAGTGTCGGCTGGGATAGGCTCCAGCTTCCCCGTGACCCCAGTAGGATTGAGTGGTTTGGGGAATGAGTGAGTGTGAGTGAGTGGAGTTTAGAGGTAAATCACTAAATTGTAATAGTTCTCAACCCCTCTCTCTCTCTCTCTCTCTCTCTCTCCTCCTCCCTCTCTCTCTTTCTCTCTCTGTGTTTTTGCTGAGGTACACATGCTACTTTTGGGATGCCGGTGATCCTGATCCTCCTGATCCTTCTGCTTTCCGAGTCCTGTGGTCTGTCCTGGTGTGTCGATGCTGGCTGGAGTTCTTATCTTGGAAGCCCCTCGCTCCTGCTGATGAAGATCCAGATTGGCTTAGATCTGCACTCAGCGACTGTAAAGACGACTTTTCACTGCTGGTGATATAAACTCTTTTGCTGCAATTATTTAGGACTTACAGTTGTGGTAATACCAATCAGACTACATGTTGAACTGTAATAAAGTTTCTCTTATATGGTTTGTATTTTTATTGTTTTACCCAAATGAGGATGGGTTTCCCTTTTGAGGCTCAAGGTTTCTTCCACCTGTCAACTGAGGGAGTTTTTCCTTGGCACTGTTGCCACTGGCTTGCTCATTAGGGATGTGTAGGGGGTTGTAGAAAAATTTTTAAATTCCTTTTTAAATTACTTCTATTATGTAAATCTGCTTTGCAACAATGTCAATTGTAAAAAGCGCCATACAAATAAAACTGAATTGAATTGAATTAATATTAAGCAGATTGTTAGCAGCTGCCTAATAGAGGTGAAATATTAGAGACAAAATCATCCGTCTTGTCATGTGATAGTGTCCCCTAGCAGGTTTGAAAACGATGTTACTGATTATACACATCACTTCCCAAAATTGTCATGCAAGAAAATCAAATGTTGCAAGTGTTACTTTTGCAACAATTAATTAACTAAATGTAATTAATTTATTTCATTAAACTGCTTTATTTTTTAATACACATCCAACTTGTCACGTGACAATTTACCCAAACAAAGCATCTAGTGTACGTGGCTAATTTATCAATGCAAACACAATGGCCAACGTTACGCCTACGAAATCGCCAAAACAAGGAATGCGTTATTAATCCGGTGAGGTGAAATTAAAGTCGGCTTTTTTCTGAAAATATCATCTCATTCCTAATTCCTGTAAAGAAACCATGCAGATGGTCTTTTACAACATCTCTAGGTCAAAGGTCAATTCAGATTATTTCCAGGTTCTACACTTTTGTCTACTCTAAAGTGCCTTGTGTCTCATGAAAGTGCTTATTGTTATTATTACTGTATTATAACTTACGGGTATTTGGTTGTCAATGGTGTTCTGAACAGCAGCAGCCAGGCCCTCCTTCATATTGCAGGTGAGGGGATAGAACTCATGCTGCTGGTCGATTTCAAACACCCCCAAGAGATTCCAGCGCTGCCGTAGACGTCTCCAGCCCTTGCTCTTCACCGGCCTCGCGCTGCTGCTGCTGGTGCTCGGCCCAGTCATCCCCATCTGCTGCGATTAGGATCCCAGATGCAAAAACATGACACTGTTAGTTCAGAGGTTTTGATTCCACTGGCTCTACAATATCACAACGGAATGGTAGGAGCCTAAAAACTGAACATACATTACGTGGCATTACATGACAAGTCTTGCGTTGCACATTAGTGAAAAGAAACGTAAAGATAATTAGCTTAAAGAAACCTTTGTGGCTTAAAGTAAACTAGAGACTCAACTGTATTTTTTTTGACGCCATGATGACATCCGTGTCGTGGGAAGGTGCATGTGCTAAGATTGAAGTAGCACATCCACCTTACAGCCAGAAGATCCTGGGTTCGAGTCATGGGCTCGGGCATTTCATGTTTCTGTTTGTATGGGTTTCCTCCGGTTCCTCCGGTTTCCTCCCACCGTCCAAAGGCATGCATATTAGTCTAATTGGCTGTTCCAAACTGCCCCTAGGAGTGAGTGTGAGTATGAATGGGTTTGTGTGTGTGTGTTGCCCTGTGATGGTCTGGCAGGCTGTTCAGGGTGTTTCCCACCTTTGCCCAGTGTTGGCTGAGATGTAGTTTATTTCTACGAGTATATGTGGTATGTAGCACATACCAGCACCTGCGTGTGTCTTTAATTACAAAGCACTTTAACATATTATTGTATTAGCTTTATCACACCATTATTATATGTTTACCATTCCTCTCTGCTTTTCAGTACAGCCCCTAATTTTTTCCAGAACATCAGCAGTTTTCTTGTCGCGGCTCATCAATAACGAACCCTTCATCAGCCAAATAAAGATCTTGACTTTATTTCTTGCTGCAGGTGCAACAGTGTGCTCGTTTCTTTCCACCATACGAAGTCATGCTGCTTCTTTATCCAAATCTACAAGTGAGATCCGTCGGCATGGTAACTTAGTGGTTAACACATCTGCCCAGAGTCCTCGAGTCCCTGGCTCAGACGTTTCTGGGTATGTTTTCATGTTCTTGCCGTGCTTGTGTGGGTTTCCTCCGGGTATTCCAGTTTCCTCCCACAGTCCAAAGATATGCACATTAGGCTAACTGGCTGTTTCAAATTGTCGCTTCAGGATGCTTGCTCTTAAAACTAGAGGCGCGCTGCTCGCAATAAGAAAATAAAGTCGCGTGTGCTGAAAAAAAAAATCTTAATCTATAAAATAAAAATGTCTTCACTATCGAATAATTTATTTCCATATGCTGTTCCATATTTTCATGAAATGTGTTCAGAATTATTTGGAAACGGCGTTAGCAGGGAATAGCATGCAGCACTGCCGGCTGACTCACACCGGCTACGATGCACTTTTCTCCGGATTTGAAAATAACTTGAATGGAATAATAAAACAGTAATTACACAATTCAGATTTTAAATGATACGGAGAATTATTCAGATCTCTGAAGAGATCATATACCACATCAGTGTGTCAGTGTGTGTTTTTTAATGACAAAAAAAACCTGTTTTAGCTCCATTTAATATTGGTCCACTAAACAAGTGAGCTGCTTAAAGTTAAAACTTACCTCAAAAATTTACAAAGCACTGATACTGGAGACTCCTTCCCACAATGTTTTAAAAAAACTTTAATCGAATCAAAATCTACTCGCGTTTTCAATCAGTTTATGACGAATATCCGTAATTGCATTTTCTGTGCAAACTGTAACTATAAAAAAACTATAACTTGCACACTGCATGAGAATAGCACGACGTGATTGGTCAGCTATCTGGAGAGTAAAGATCATTATTCCAAGTGAATAATCCTTGAAACAAAATGATAGACACTCAGTTTGCAGGCAATGTCTTCGTTTCACGCTTTAAAATGGAAAAATAAAACAGGTGACTTTCACCTGTTCAGCAGGTGGTACATCAGGTGACTTTCACATCTTTACTTTTGTTTTGAACGAATAGGCTGAACAGACCAGAAGAGACTCTATTACATTTACATTAAATTTACATTTACATTCATGGCATTTGCACAGATGCCCTCATACTGAGAAAATTACATTTGATCTCATTTACACCGATGCAGTCTGGGGTTAAGGGCCCAACAGCATCAGAAATAAAAATGTAGTTGACACATTTTGACCCATACAGATTCAGAATTCAACAGCGCTGTGGCATAAAAGCTAGCAATTAGGAGATCAATACTCTGATATTTAATAATATTTAAAAAGAGCAGTTTTAAATATTGCCACTATTAAGGTATTTCATTCATGAGAACCCTTACGAGAAACTTTAGATTCACAGGAATGAAGAAGTACAGAGCACCGGCTCAATATCAAAAAGACTACAACATATTTACAAACCTCTGACATCATTCATTAATTCATTCATTCAATCCTGTTAGTGGGGCCGAGGTGGCTGGAGCCTAGCTTAGCCGACTCTGAGTGAAGGCGGGTTACACCCCTCACACCTAGTGGAATTTGGAATGGCTGATTATCCTAAAGTGCACGTCTTTGGACTGTGGGAGGAAACACGAGTACCTGGAGGAAAGCCACACAAACACAGGGAGAACATGCAAACTCCACACAGGAACGCCTGAGCTGGGAATCGAGCCCGGGACTCGAACCCAGGACCTTCCTGCTGTGAGGCGGATGTGCTAACCACTTCGCCACCGTGCCACCCTTCTGACATACGCCACTAAATAGAAAATGAATTTGCTGCTTTATCCTGATCAGGTCTGTGCCCGAGCCTGTAGCATCAGGATCAATGGATGTGAAGCAGCAATACACTGAATGGGACACCAGTTCATCAATCACAGTTAGCCAACACACACACACACACACACACAAACACACACACACACACACACACACATACAGTCACTGACTCACTTGCCAAAACCACTTAATCCTTGGAGGCTGGTGCCTCTCTAGGCGAAGGCGGCGTACACCCTGAACAACTCGCCACGGTGTCGCAGGGCCAACACACACACACACACACACACACACACAACCATCCACACTCACACTTAGGGTCAATTAGGAAAGGAAACCGGACTAATCAGAGGAAACTCACGCAAGTACAGGAACAACATGCACACGGAAACGCCCCGGCCGAGCCCAGGACTCGAACCCAGGATCTTCTTGCCGTGAGGCGGACGCGCTAACCACTACGCCACGGCCCCACGTTTACACCTAAGGGCGAATTAGTACCCAGTTCTCCTACTGGTTAGTGTCTGAGAGGTGGAGGAAACCTAAAGTGAAAGTCAGACTCCAAACAAACAGGATCGTAACCCGAGGACAGGTTCGAGCTCCGGACTCCCGAGCTGCACCAGAACACCATCTCACATAGCTGGGGATCAGAAACTGGACTGATATATTATATAGAGGTTGTCATGTAATTGTGATAGAAGTGTGTGTGTGTGTGTGTGTGTGGGGGGGGGGGGGTGTGATTGGGGTGTTTGGTGATACAGAAGGATCTCTGGTCAGATCCCAGAGCCTGACTTGTCTGCAGTGATGAGGATCAGCTGATTGCTCTCAGCTACCGTCTCATAGCAACGGGTTATGAAGAGTTTGTGTCTGTTTTTAGCGTTATAAGCATTTTATAACCATGTCCTGACGTAAAACAAACACACGGACGCCGACACAAATATATAACATCTCACAGACCTCGAATAAACTGTACTGTAGACTCTTTTTCGTTATAAAACTAACCGGTAGGTTTTAAAATAATGATAAAAAACCCACCTGCCTTTATGTTTGCTAACAGGATTTTTAACCGAATTCTGATTTGTTGACGAACTCGATATAAACGGCGTTTTCAGCATAAACACCTCAGCATAAATAAGGACATTTCGTCAGAATTCGGTGTTTTAGACGGGAAACAGTTTTAGGGAAGACGAATGAAACAGATTTTACCTCAGTTTGACTCATCACGGAGACACTGGATCAGCTCCACTCTGCGGTCTCAGCGCATTCCTTCTCTCCTCAGCGGGGACGCCGGTCCGCGCGCACTCTCTGACTCGGAGTCGAATCCAGAGGAGTCGATTCCTCCATGAGAGGAGTCGACTCCACAGTGGAAAGAGCTTTGGTGTAGCCAGGAATTAATGTCATAAAACCGCCTCGTCTAAAGATGAATACCACACTCTCACTCACTTACTCATTTATTATGCAAAGCTGTTTAATCCTACAAGGGTCACAAGGAGGCTGGAGCCTATCTCAGCCGACACGGGTGGGGGGTACAACCTGAACAGCTCGCCAGACCATCGCAGGGCCAACACATACACGCAACCATTGACTCTCACATCTACACCTGGTGGCAAACTGGAACAGGCTAAAGTGCATGTCCTTGGACTGTGGGAGGAAACCGGAGAACCCAGAAGAAACCCGTGCATGCATAGGATGAACATGCAAACACCACACAGAAACACCGGACCCTGGGACTTGAACCCAGGACCTTCAGGACCTTGTTTTTAAAATATGTGCTTAAACACTTAAAACATTTAAAATAAAACACTTAAATGTGTGTGTGTGTGTGTGTGTGTGTGTGTGTGTGTGTGTGTCAGATTAACACAACGTGAAACTCCACACAGTGAAATAGCTTCAGTGTAGGCTGGAACAAATTTCACTTAGAAATTTAGGGGGGAAATGCTACATAAATCATCACATTTTAGTTAAATATCAAACAAATTTGGGATTACCAGACACATTTTCTTACGGGTTTTATTTAGCTGTAAAACTAAATAATATAATACTGTAATGAAATGCATCAATGCTGTTAATATTGACAAATTGACTTTTTATTTACTCACTCTCACTCACTCATTCGCCAAGTCACTTAATCATAGTAGGGTTACAGGGAGGCTGGAGCCTATCTCTGCCGACACTGGGCAAAGGCAGGGATACACCCTGAACAGCTCGCCAGACCATCACAGGGCCAACAAGCACACACAACCATTCATACTCACATTCACACCTAGGGGCAATCTGGAACAGTCAATTAGCCTAATGCATGTTTTTGGACAGTGGGAGAACACTGGAGTACCCGGAGGAAACCCACAAGCACAGGGAGAACATGCAACCTCCACACAGAAAAACCCAAGCCCGGGACTCAAACCAAGGACCTCCTTGCTGTGAGGGAGACATGATAACTGCTACGCCAGCGTGCCACCGGTGACCATTTATATTTTTAAAAATGATTCATATTTTTAGTTAAAATGACTAGAAGTGCAATCTGCTTTAAATCATCTTGGAGCTTGGTGATCTAGGGTCTTTTTAATTAGCAATTAAGGTCAGTTAAGGTCTTTCCCGTCTTCTGCTTTATTTTTTATTTATTTCCTTTTTTGGGGTGGGGTGGGGGTGGGGGGGTTTGAGAATCGGCTCGTAGAAGCGACTCCTTTGACTCACCACACCTGCAATAAGAATCGGAGTCAATTCCAACAATTTCTCCTCAAGTCGCACTGACTGAGCATCACGACCACAGAGAAAGGTCTTCTCACCACATTTCATTATAACACTCTTTTTACACAGTACTGCACTCCCACTCATTACCGATATACAACACGCACTAATTTCAAGTACATTTTTAAATCGATGGGTAAATATGAAGAGTGGCCTGAGCAAAGGTTCAGACAAGCAAAATTACATGATTTCTAGAAGCAAACAATATTTTTCTTCATTGAAGAGATTCTCTTGCTTCTGATTGGTGGAAAGCCATGAAATAACTCTTGGTATTGCATCATTTCCATGGGATAACTGAATAAGCTCTTTTCACATCTCCGCTCATGCTATGCATTATGGCATCAGGGCTACCAAGCAGACCTGTGTAGATGGGAGAATGCTATATGAACGTGAGCAACCGGTGCTGTTTAGACAATGTTAAAAGGTGAAAAGTGCAGGAATTGGAAGTATTTTGTAAACGCAGATGTTTTCACGTTATTGGGAAATGACTACAAGGAAGGAACGTCTTGTCATTGTTTATAACAGCGTTCTGTTCACGTTATTAAAAACCGACAGACAGCGGTAACGTGTACACATATAACTCTTTGGTTAAGCGCATTTCAGTCCCAAAAATAAATCACATAATATATCATTACATCACCTGACACTGACAGTACTCTACAGTATTCTACAACCAGGGAATTCACATAAAGAAATCCAAGTAAAACATGCCTGATTTGATGTTGCAGAACACGTCTAATAGCAGCGATATATTTACACGTGTAAACTTGAAGTGATAACAAGCATTTGGAATGATTCGCCTCAAACAAAAATATCAAAACACTGGAAAAAAGGCATAAACTAAAGCTAGCCCTGTGCTCAAAGGAATCGGGACTGTGTCTAAATAAGTTTTTGCATGGAAGGCATTTATAATTATACATGAATCTAGGACGTAGTACCAGTATTCCTTTAGAACAGTTATAACGGCTGTCAACTTGTTATTGTGTACGGTAACTAAAGTTAAACATGCTGTAGTGTAGTGACTGATAACGGGGCGTCGTAATGGTGTGGCGTGATAATGGTGGTTTGCATGTACATTCCGGCTGTTTGCTCTCAATTATGGATATCACACTGACTTTTACTCCACCTTTCAAGTCAATAATGACTGTCAGCAGATCTACAATTGCACAATGTGCACCATGTTTACACTTCATCGGAATTTAAGGCTTAAACACAGTTAAAGCTACAAATCTCCCTTATCACTGCGATGACCTGGTGTGCTGTCCAGGGTGTACTCTGCCATCACCCAGAGACGGCTGAGATGGGCACCAGCCTCCCCATGGCCCTAATTAAGATTAGGCGGTTCAGACAATGCATGAATGAATCTCTCTTGTGTGGTTTTGGTAGCCAAACGCGAAGGAGGCTCAGAGTTCCTGCATGCACAGACTAGACGCAAATATCACTCAATATTGCACTGTTGCCATCAGATAACTTGAATGATTATTGCACAGCTGCCATGTGCAGTACATTAACATGACTGTCAACTTTGAAAATATTTTGAATTATTAATAACCCAATTATAGAATTCAGCTTTCGCTTGGTAGAGAATTATTCAGTCTCGGAGGGAACCTTCAGCCTCGATAACAACCCCTCAACCAAATAATTCTACATACCATACCTCACCTCATTCAATAATTGATTATTATTGTATTGACAGGGGTTATTCTGTAAATCCTAGATCTGAAAGAATTTAAAACTATTTTAATACTACAGTGACTGTGTACATCAAGAAGTCCTCGATATGATGCATTGCATGAATAAGCATCAGCAATAAAACCTATTAGATTCATGATGCTTGAAAATTGCAGTGACAGAGATTATTTTCGTTCTATATGACTACTGTGTTCACTGAAGGTGTACAATTGATGTTTGTTGTTATGCCCAACTCAACATCAACCCTTTTCAACATTGAATCACGACTGAGCAGACATTTTCCACCAATCACAAAATAGCCCCTCCTTGAACTGCCACCTTATTGTGGTGGAGGGGTTTGTGTGCCCGAATGATCCTAGGAACTATGTTGTCGGGGGCATTATGCCCCTGGTAGGGTCTCCCATGGCAAACAGGTCCTAGGTGACGGGCCAGACTAAGA
>JAQMYF010000005.1:19256929-19271484 GCA_030014195.1 Neosilurus mollespiculum | reverse complement strand
ACACACACACACAGACACACACACACACACACACACACACACACACACACACACACACACACACACACACATACACACACACACACACTTCACCAGTCCACTTCACTTTCCCATCCGCCTCCTGCATTTTTCCAGCTGAGACATCCTGACAGTACTATAACACCACATCTATAAAACTGGTTCCCTTTAAACACAACCACATTTTTCAAACTGCAAATCCACAGAATATCAAAGTCCTTATAGACAAGTCTGTAATTTTGGGATACTGCGCACTAATGCCATTAACCCTCGTGAAAATAAAACAGATACTTTTCACCATGTATATTTGCGGAATAGTTTGAATAACAACATTTTCAGCCACAAGTTACAATTCCATCCGCTAGTACAGTAGTATTACATACAGCTACAAAAACAAACCAACACAAATGCAATTATTCATTTAAATTATTTATATATATTTTAAAAACTGGCTTGATGGAAATAAGCTCTAAAAAGAATCGCATGGTATTTTTTGCAGCAGTTTTTCTAATCTCTTTAACATTTTAGATTAAATGCTTCTTTATTCTGCAGAACTTAACATCTGATTGTATGAATGTACTGGAACTTCTGCACTTTATCAATAAATAATTTAGATAACGGAATAACTGAAGCCTACTTTCCCTTTTTAGCACACAACTTAAGAGTCCAAAACCAAGCTGGTTTTTTGGCTGTAGCTGAGAAAAGGCCAGGTGATGCTCCAGCACCTCTTGTAGTACTTGCTGATAAGAAGCTTTGACAGAAAGCAGGTTTAAGTATATTGAACAGAATTATATATGCAGTGAACTGAGCCACCTGTCTGACCTTCTGTCTATGTGACTTTATAATCATAATCAATTCTTCGCTCAACAATGACTGTTTAAAATACATGCCTTTTTTCTAACTGTCACATTTCACTGGGGCCGCCCACTAATCATGAATATTCATGAGCAGGAGTCCAGTATTTTTTAAATAAGGAATAAAACATGGAGAATTATGCTATAGGAAAATAAATTATGGTTTGATTGTATTTGCCCTATCTATCTACAACCCTACAATAAACCAAATCCCAGAAATGCATAGAACTATGGGTGTACCTCAAAACCCTTATGTCATTTTCCTTGCTTAAAGTTATTCTGGTCTTCCATCAGTTTTCTTATTTGTGAATCAAGGAGCAATGCCAGAGGATACACAAGAGCAGCCTACCCAGAAGAGCTGCACGCCAGCAGATAAATAACCTGCTCTTTATATGATGTTGAACGCCATTATACAGCAGGTCAGCTGTGCTTCCGTCATCAGTAGCGGACGTCGCTCTGCATAATGCTTCAAAGGAAATGACGGCTTAAAAATCATTTGCTTGATTCCATGTTCTTCACATAGTTTCCTCGTGTCTCTGCATGTTTCCTCTGTGAGGGATGCAAGAATGTAATTTAAGGGTTTTGAGAAGCACCTTCCATGTTCTCCATGAGTGGGCGGACATTACACTTTCCCCTGTCAATCAGTGGCTGCAGCAAATAAACTGATGTCTCGGAGTTCAGGTAGTAGATTTACATGCTCATCTTTAGATCTTTAGATGGTGACACTCATATGATATGGGACAGTTATCTGATGGCTGGGAACTGGTAAACTTTTTGTTATAATAACCCTAACTGTTTTGAGAAGGCTTTTCACTACAATGTGTATTTGGTGTATCCCATTCATCCAAATGATGTTCAGCTAATTAGAGGATGAAGCAATTTGGTGGCACTCTCTGGTTCTTCCAACCATGTTTTCATGGTGGCCATGTTGTGAACAGGGGTATTTTAATGCTGGAAATGTTTGGGCTGGTTCGTTCCCATGAAGGGAAATTTAAATATTTTGCTAGTAGCTTTCATTAGCTTTCGGCTGCTAAAATGGCCTCTCAGGGACAGCCTACAGGTCATGAGATTACCATGGACTTTACCACACACAAACCATAAGGATGACTGTAGACGTTCTCAGCCTTTGGACTGAAACTGCTAAGAACGCTCTGCACTGAATAAGGCTCTTTGTTGAACAGTTAATAACATCAGATCTTATCAGAATTAACTGATGCTCATACTGATAAGTTGCTTCTGTTAATACAGTTAGCACTTTTTGACTACACAGCTACAGAAGAGAACCACTATAGTATTACTTGGTGTCACCCAGAAGAGGATGGGTTCACTTTTGAGTCTGGCTTCTTCAGGTCATCTCAGGGAGTTTTTTGGCCTTGTTCACCTCTGGTTCGCTTAACAAGGATAAATTTATAAATTTCGAACTTATAGATTTCTGTTAAGCTGATTTAAGGCAATGTCCACTGCTAAAAGATCTACACAAATAATACTGAATGGAACTGAAGTAAAGACAATGCACTAGAACCCAGAAACTAGAATCTCAGTGTTGCTGCAGCTCCTTAGAGAGAGGAAAAAACCCTTTCCTCTATAGCCCCTATACAATAAACTTAAAGGCAAAATCTTCAGTTCAGATCTACATGTACGTTCTCTCTGATGTAAGCTCCTTCCTTTTGGCTTCCGTTTTCAGGACCTTCCTGACACTAAGACAGGATTTATAAGGATGTGTTTGGGCTTCAGACGTTTCCTATTCTCTTAAAGCATCACACTTCCCATGTGACACCGAGTCCCTTCACTCAGTTAAGCAGAAATATGGAGATAACCCACAGGGAAGAGCATTCAAGCATTATCAGCATTTTGAAAAGCAGCAGGAACTGGGACGCATGCTCGTTGGGCCTTGTTTCCGTCTTTCGGTGTCTTGGTTAGTCAGCCCGGGTATAAAACCTTTGCCCTTTCCCTCCCTCATGCTCTCATTCTGCATTGTCAGCAGATCGTTCTGCTCTGTTGCTTTCCTCAAATGAGGAAAAAGCCAAAGTACACGGTCACCCAAAAAAATAAAAAGTAATAATAATAACCGTCCTGTAGCTGCTATGACCCATCCTTCACCTGCTGAGTTGTTGACATCATCAGCTTAACATACTGTAATGTTCAAGCGTATTTCCATCCCTGACGGAACTGTTAAAAAAAACACCACTGTGAATCCTGCCTTCTCATATCAGCTTACACCTTAAACTACCTGCAAGGTATATTGAGTGGGAGCCGTAAACCTTGTCACATTTTGTTATATTTGTAGTGAGCTGCACAGTAAACAGGTACCCGTGACAAGTTTGAGCTAGAAATAGTGCAGAGACTGATCAAATGGAATCATGGCAAACAAATCTGAATCAGAAAATAATCATTTTGTAAACACTTGACATTTCCCTATTGGCTCATTATTATGGTAATAATAGCCCATAAATTCCATAGTGCAAGAAATAGCACACTGGTTGTGACAAATAGCAGCATATTTAGTGTTGGGGAGGGGTTTGCTACAAGAATCAACACTACGAGCATACCTACATTTTCATTTATATCAAGATGAGGTATTTATAAAATATGTTTCTTTTCTTCAAAAATAAGCTACTATTTTCACATGATAATCATGTAGTGTGACAAATGTGCCCTTTTAGCATAACAGTCAAAATATAAAATAAATCTTAATGTCCAGATTAAAGTTGTACAGCGTGGACATACCATCAGAAAAAAAAAAACCAAACTCATTCTGATTTAGTCCCTTTGAAGCTTAAACACAGTGAGCTGCTAGTATATTCCTTCAATATCCTGTAGTGTAGTTCTCCACATTATTAAAATAGTACTTTGAATGTGGCTTAGCTATAACTGCTTGACATGCTACAATGGCAAAGTATGTTCCCCAGCTCTGGATGTCAACGTTCCTAGCTGGATTTTTTTTACTGCTCAGTAAAGAACGGCATTCTTCATCTTTACTGGCGTGATAATTGAGACTAATATAAAACATGGATGAGCCCTGCTTTACTATTCTTCCTATTAAACCAAATGTGATGCCGTGCAAGTCAAGAGGTAAAGATGTCTCCACCCACCAAACACCACCCCATAAAAGGACCACATAGTTCTGTATTTGGAATAATAACTGTATATTTGCACCATAACACTGAGTCAAGAAGTGCTATGAGTAACACACGTCCTCCAGTAGGACACGATGGGCAAAAAGCAGTAAACAAACACCAAGATGACCAGAATCTCATGAGTTGAACATGTGATGCTGTTTATAACTCAAAAAAAAAAAAAAAAAAAAAAAAGTTTACAAGGAACAACAGTGCAGTAATGGCAAAGCAGGTCTTTGATGTTACTGCATTCATGGATTGTTAACCTGTACATGCGGTGTCTCAGTAGAAAGGCCCTAATTAAATAATTAACCGTGATTCTGATGATAGACTATACAGGCTGTCGCTGAGGTCAAATTTGTTACCATGCAAAAGTTGTCACAATATTCTTTATTAAAACTGACAACTGATCCAGTGTGTTTGAGATGACTTTGGTTATTGGTGTCACCAATTATGAACACCACAGATACGGACTACCCATATCTACGAATAAAGGATTAGAGGCTGGACACTGTACCTGGATTTTTTCTGGTACAGAAACTGTATAACAGGTGAATCAACTAGCTAAGATGATAACAACAACAACACATGTACATCATCTTTGTTGTTACCATGTTTTGGCTTTTATTGCATAAATTATTGAGAATGTGAAGATGGAAACTATATGTTCATGTAAAATCAATGATCCTAGCATACATTTACTAATGGTAGAAATATGACTAGGCAGGTTTTAATGGTTCTGTAGTTTTCTAGTAATAAGGACTTAACTTTAAAGGTTTTTAAAGTTAACTTTAAAAATTACATATGCAAGGATGCTAGTCATAAGAATGCTTGTTTAATTTTGAGCCGTTTTTAAAAAAAGGGAGGGGTAAGAGGTAATACTTTAGGGGTCAAAGAATTTCGAGTTCCAAATACAGTAGTCACTGTATCTGAACTGAAATTTTTTGTTGACAAACACCCATTTAAAAAAAAAAAAAAAAAAAAAAAAAAAGGATACTCATGGCTATTCAAATGGCTGCATTGCTTCAAAAATATTCAGGGTAAATTACACGGTGTCTTGGTACAAAAATAAACTTGCACTGGGAATTCCAGGGAGGACCTTCATTCCAAACACAAGTTAAAACCTGACACACACACACACTATAATCCCTCAAATAACACCTACCAGAACTTTCCATTTTTGCTTATGAAGCAAAAACCTGCTTGATGCTTCCTATAGCTTTGTAAAGTACACAATAACCTGAGCATTGGAAGGTTTTTTTTTTTTGTTTAGGTTTTTTTGCATGCATATAGCTCACCCATCACAGCTAAGAGGGTATCAAGTCAGAAATCATTAAATACTTTGTAGAACTTTAAACAAAATTTTCTCTAAGGTTGCATGCTTAAAAGGCTGAAAATTCCTGGCAGGTTTTGGTTAGTTACTCCAAAACTAGACAAATATGTCAGAAAATGTGGTATCATTTTAAAGCTACAAAATGGTACCAATAACTTAAAATTAATAAATTCAGACTTAATACCCATTTTGCTGTGATGGGTCACATACACGTGTACACATTACTCCAGTGGAACTTCTGTAACTGAATGAGACAGAGCTGCAAAAAATGCTTATTAATAGTGACTGAGCAACGTGGTTTGGATTCCTTGCCTGCAAAGTCCATGGGCTTAGCTAGCTAGCTTAGACCGTAAATCATCTAATGTATATTTATGGTCCAATAAGTCAACTACAATTCTTATATTCATACATGTAACAGTCCAATTAATCATACAATGAACTTTATCAGTTTGCTGATCATGAGACAAACTGTTTAGTCCTACAGTTCAACTGGACAACATGAGGGTGTCTGCTTGCACATGTTTCTATTTCTCTGTGTATATTTAATACATATCATGACTACGGTTTTTAAGTTATATAATATTGCTTATTTACTAATGCCATAAACTTAAAATATGCAGCCAACTAAGCATTTCAACCAATAGAGGATTATTTTACAATGAAAAACTAAATCATGTTCTTATAGAGTTAAAAATGTGTAAAGTACAATTAACTGCTAAATAATTATGATTAACTAAGTTACTGTGCAATCTTAGAAGGTCAAAGTCGTACCTTTGAAAAAGTCTTTCCACCCTTCAGTTCCTGTACAGTGGGGTGGGGGTGGGGGTGGGGAGAGAGACAGACAGAGAAGTGAGAGATAGAACGTGTTATGTAATCGGTCAGCTGTTTCCATGGTGATGAGTAGTGAGGACACTGAGTTCATGCATAAAGCAAAAGAAACAGCAGACACTTCTAACACAGCAACTGCCACAAGCTAGTGTTTACACTATCAGTGAGAGCACAGCACTCCTCTATAAGTGTATTTAAAAAAAAAAAAACCTAACTAAAAATGATACTTCACTATATTACACTGATCAACCATAACTTTAAAACCACTGTAAAGTACAGTGTACAACAGCAGTCAATTCACTACAATGGCATCTTTACTGGGTGGGTATATTAGGGAGCAAGTGAACAGTCCAGTGCAGGAAAAATGGGCAAAAAAGGGGGGGGCACCTTGGTACCTACTAAAAATGGTACAAGGAAGGACAGATAGTGAACCTGGAACAGATTCACAGGCACCTCGAGTTCACTGACATACATGAAGAGTGAAGTGCGCAAATTGTTTAAAAAAGTGAACGCTGCCTCTGACAGAAAGGTGTCAGAACACACAATGCATTGCAGATTGTTGCACATGAAGCTGCAGGCCAGTCAGTTTCAGGGCTAAAGCTGTTATGGCATCACCAGTAGGTACTACACAATAATAGGCAAAATGATATGGCGGATCAGTGTGCATTTCAACTGTGAAACATACAACAGGTTCAAAAGGTTAACACACCTTTCGCACGGACACTCTGCAAATACAGGGGTCCAGCACCCCTGTTGTAGGATTGGCGCTCATCTTGCACACGAAGGAGAACTTCTTTCGCCAGCGAACACAGTTCTCCTGCACCTCTTGCCTGTGAAAGGACAGAATACAAGAGAGGATATTAGAACTCAAAAAACAGAAGCATTCAATTTCAACAGCACGGATAAGTGTTTTACTTGACTGTGGGGCAAACTGTCCTTTCACTTGCCGAAAGAGAGAGAGAGAGAGAGAGAGAGAGGAAAGACAGACCAGTGCTTAGGAACAACTGTTTATAGCTGCTCTAATCTAATATCAGGGACTAACTGTTTTGTGGATGAATTATAAATGGATAAAAAAAAAAAAATGCCCTTAACTAAGATATACACAGTACTATTTAAAGAAACCATAAACAGATTAAATAAATAAATAAATAAAAGTGCACATCACTATCTAATGAGTACATCTTGTAGTGTTGACAAACTGCTGTGGGATAAGAAAGTAATAAAACAGTATTATAATTTTAACAATTTTTTAAAGAAAATAAAATATTGCATCGCCCAAACCTGTCACTACTTTCCTATCGCTGAATGCCTTAATATTTGACTCCTTAAGTGTACATGCATGCACGACAACAGAAATCAACACTGTAGACATCAACACTACCATAAATAAATAAAACTGGTGTAAAGCATATACAATATGCAACATCAAAATGTAATGTAAAGTTTACCCCGATTTTATCCCTAATTTCTGTTGTTGCCATTTTCATCTATCAGAGAGGGCTGCCCTTTTCAAACGAAAACTACCCACCAAGGTGGGCGAAGGCACGTGAACTGCTCTCAAGAGCCTAACTCTACCCACCCCTTTGTATGCATGAGCTCATAAACACTCTTGATTGGTTGGTGGGGTTTCTAAGTAAAAGGGAAGAGAGAGTATGTCAACCAAGAGTTCAGCCAATAGGTTCTCATGGGCTTCCAGCCACGAATGAGGCTTGAACTTTCCATCACTAGATGATGCGACAAACAGTTTTCTCTTGCGCCACTCTGCAACCCAGTTTAAACATTCTTTTGCTGTTTCAAACTGCAAAACTCTCTCTGATTACCTACTCATAATTACGTTCCATTTTCGTTCCTTAAAAGAATTAGCTCAAATTTAAAGGAGCCGGCTCACCCTTCCCAGCCTGCAATTTTCTGTTCAAACTTTACATGGGAAAAAAAAAAAAAAAAGTTTTAAAGATACGCCTGATATTTTCTTTCCATCACGGCCACTCAGGAGAAAGCAACTGCAAGTTCTGGACCATTACAATGGAATAATCAGAGGAAAGTGTAATTGATGGAATAAATAGAATTCATTTGACAAAATATTCTTAATTTCTTTTACAAATAATTTTTTTTATTTATCCATGAGTGTTAACAGCAACAACATCAAAAACGATGGCTCAGAGGATTCAGGGAAGGGTGACCCGAGTTCTTTATTAATCTCTCACCTAAAAGTCTACATCCCACACGCTAATCCCCTGGATCGTTGTAAGTGATTTCAGATCCAGCTTGAAACGTTTAAAAGAAAAAGAAAAATCAAACGTTTTGTAAAGAAGTGCAGAGAGTAGAACGTGTTCCATGCTGCTTCAAAGTAACAAATATGCATCCAGGGATAGTTTTTTGGCTGACCGAACCTGCACAGCTTCAGATATAGCTTCTAATCCTCCAGATGAACATAATGTACAACACCATTCAAATGAGTTCCAAGAAGAAGAAAGAAAGAAAGAGAGAAAGACCAACAACACACAGCACTGGTTCACTGCTCACAAGTCTGCTGAATAAACAACAGCACTCATATTTACTCATGAAGACTTCCACTGAATACAGCAGGCAGCTTTCCACAATAACACCAAAGGCTGTTCTTTAGAAAAGATGAAAATCTTTGACAATAAGAAGAAGAGCTGGAACCTTTAAATATCTGAGATTTCTATCAATAAAACAGACCAAAATAAAGTTGGGTTGTTGAAAGTGGTACCAGTAAAACAAAACAAAGAAAAAAAAACGGTCAATGTCAATCAGTTAATAATTAGTTTATAAATAATCAATTATTAAAACTATATGGTTGAAATATATTTTAGCGATTTTCTAAACCCAATTCTAACATAGTTCCAGTGAAAAACCCATCACATGAAAAACGTGAGTCAAATTTGTTATTCATGGTTACGAAATGATGATGATGATAATAACAGCAAAAAATAAAATTCAATAATTTTTGAAGTTTTCCCTGCTAAAAAGTGGTAGCTAATTGAATACTTGTATAATACTTTATTATCTTAAAACTTAAGATAACAAACTAATAAAATTGCACCATTCTCGTGTGTTAAATTAATTCAAAATATTTTAAAACTAGACAGACATTTTACTGTGTTGCAGTGTGCCAGTCGTGCAGTAATCCTTTTACTTATTTGATGACAACAGTGCAATAATAATTCAGTTATCCAATGGTGTGATACCAAGAATTATTCGATAGCATTTCCACCAATCAGAAACAAGACAATAGGCAAGGCCAACTAAAACAATAATATATTTTTATTTGCAACAAATAAATGGGGAAAAAAAAGGTAAATATCGAATAAGGATATTATTATTTAAAGGAGTGCAATACAAATTGAATCAGCCTAGGTCACCTAGGTATCGTCATACTCTACCTGGTGATTCCCATTCCTATTGGTTTACCTTTCTCTGCATTATATTATTCGAGTCTGGCTAGTGGTGTCGTGTGATTGCGCAGATTTAGGACAGCTTTGTTCTTTATATGAAATTTAAAACTATTCTTTATATGAAAAGTAAAATCAGAAAGCTTGCATCTCAGGTGTCGCAAAACAGGCAGCGGGATTCAGAACAGCAAATTTAAAATTAAATCTAGTAGCTGAGCCCGCATACGGCAAGTATGATTCAAAATAAATATCCCTGGCTTGAAATGACATGAACTGCATTCATGACATTATCAATTTCCCACCGCTAGTCTGTCCTCCAGATCAAAATGTTCCCACTGATGCTTCAGTCGTGTCTGAAAGCTAATGTCAGTCTAAGTACACGCTTTCAAGGCTCATTAAAAGGATGAAAATGACATCATCCATTACTCTGATCTTTGATTGCTTCTTCCTCTCCATCCTCCCCTCACTGCAAGGCTTAAAGATGAATGTAGGTCAGCTTGTCCTTTATTTCCTGAGTCATTCCCACACAGTCTCTCTCTCACAAAGTCACCATGTTTCTCAGTATTTATTCTGTGTTCTAACATTTCCTACTAATTATCTCCACAATTTATCCCTCAACCATTATTAGAGTACTGCCTCATCTGTAAGAGGATCCTACACTTACGAGCATTTCAATGCATTTGCAATTCCATGTTGTATAAACTGCACTAAGAGGTTCATGCAACAGCTTGTTCCTTGTCCCCATTTTGAAAAGCCTAAGCCACTCTACATTCCAGTGGGCACTGTGCCATGGTATCTGCCACAGTTATCTGCAAGTGTGTCAGACTATCTTGACAGTCAAGCAAGCGCACATAACTCTGACCAATCCTGGTCCGAAGCCATACCACACTCTTAGTCATGACCCGTGAGAAGAACCAGACATTGAGATTCCAGACCAGACAGTTAACACTTCATTTCAGCTTTTTAATGATGCAGTTTTAGCCTGTGAATAGCCCGTTTAAATGAAAAAATATATATATAATAATGAACATTCAGTGAATCTGTGGGCGGATGCGCCTTGTTGAGGGAGGTCACACGAGAATGGCGAGACTAGTTTTAGCTGACGAGGTTTCCAGTAACTCAATTATCCATATTGTGAGCAGAAAAGCATCTAGGAGAACACACACACCAAACACCGTGGTGGATGGGCGACAATGATATTACATCAGGTTCCACTTCTGTCAGCCCAAAACAAGAATCTGTGGCTTACATAAACAGGACATGACTGGGGAAAATGGTTTTAGGTTTGAATGCTTAAATTCATACAAGACTACTAATTAAAAAATCCAAAATGCTTGCAAGGATGTCAAAAGAGCTCAATTTCTTTGAGGACTTGTTTAACAAATCCAAAATAATTGCGTTTAAAAATATATATATACCTAGTTTGAAAAGCTATTTTCTTCATTTTATCCTACAGTACACATACGTTGGCAGTCAATTATTTGAAATTCTTACCACTGGATTAAATTGAATATATACATTTAGCATTAACATATTATTGGACTTTCTTTATACAATATCCTTATTTGCCTAAACCCTCGTATTGACTCTTAAATGCCCTTTTTTTATTGTACAGAGAGCAAAAGTTAAACCAGAGTCAAATTCCTTGTTCATGTTTACCAACTTGATTCTGACTCTTAATTTAAAGGCAAGTCCAAGGACTGATGATGATACCAAATTGTCTAATCCATATACGTCTCTCTCTCTTTCTCTGGCTATGCAGTGACTAACATCCATGATGAAATGCATACCTAATAATTTGCATTCTGCTCCAACCTTTGGCATATTAACTGCATGTTACATTTACCAGACAGACCCAGATATACAAAATCACTTACAACTTTGAAATGAGTGCCAACAGAACGCTAATAAAAAAAACATATGAACTTTCATATAAGACAATTACCATCGACTTTGACCTTCAGAGGATCAAACCTCAGCCCTCACATAAATCCATCAAATGAGAGAGTTGTTTCGTTAATTTTAGTCACAACCTGGACTACAGAATATTTTAAGACTTTGTTATATTATCCATGTTGTACGGCAGACGTACCTTACACTCCATAATTGCCCCTCTGGTTTTCTTTATGAAACGGTTTTGCTAAACCCCCCCCCCCCCCCCCCTTACAGCCCATGTATACAATTTAATGAACTGCAAGAAAAAGGAAGTTGTGCTAGTTTTATAGACCCACCAACAGAGTTAAGCAGGACACCTGGCAGAAACCTCCACCTGTGATTTTTTTCCTGTGAAACTTAAAAGGCAGTCACAGACACATGACAAAAAAACAAAAAGTGCTTGGTTTTCTCTTCATGTCAGGAGGCAGCAAAGACCCACCTGGTTTCTTTATAGCACAGCACGTACAGGCACATCTGACTATAATCAGCTTCACTGATGGGCTCTATAGTAGAGTAACTTCAGAACACTGCACTGTTTGACCCTCACTGTGGGTGGAATCAACACAAGCTGAGGAGGACGGGAAAAGGAAGTGCAAGGAAATGGAGCAGAGGTTCAGCACTGGAGTGGAAAGGATGAGGCCTAGATTTTGTTTATGCCAAGATGAAATAAGGAAAATGTCTTCAGCGTGCTAACATGTTTGTGTATTTGAAAAGACCACATAAAGAAACCATCTTTCTATTTATTAACCCCCCCCCAAATAATTTCTATTCATTCCAATTTTAACTGCTTCTTCCGAAAGTTATATTCACCTTACCGCAATTTAAAGGTCGACTGTAGTGGTAATTCAACATGGTGGGAAATATTTGCATTACATCTGAATTCCTGCACAATAATAATTAAGGTTATTGGTTAGAGCCACCGTGAGGGAATTTAAAAGATGCTCAAAACAATCCACCTCATAGCCCTTAGAGGTGCCATATAATACAAGGCATGCCCAGAAAATCTAATTACACTTTTCTAGTATTTCATAACCCTTCGCTTTTCCCCAGACTAGAAGCAGCAGTTAAGCCCTGCGGGGCTTAGAATAATTCGACTTATCTAAAAGCCTGACTAAAAAACCTTTCATATAAATCAAATCTCTATAATAATTAAAAAAAAAAAGTTTCCATAGCAACTTCAGGTACCAAAGCAAACAAATCCACTTTTTCTAAAAGCCAATCTTTTGCAAGCATGGCATGGATTATAAAGGTTAACAGCAATTAAATTGGATTTAATGAAACCTTATCCTCAACCATTGAACCTCAATGGGTTCATATTTGTTCTTAAAAACATGCAATTGTGAGAGTGCCATGACCTTACAAAACTACATGAGTGCAGAATGGGGTGATTAAAAGTTCATGAGACTGAAACCAACATTCTTCTTAAAAAAAAAAAAAAAAAAAATTAAAAAAAAAAAAAAAAAAAAAAAACGGCATTCTGAGAAAATATTGCTCAGAGTATTTGTAATTTTTTGCGGGGCTTAGCATTGTGGAAGTCCCTGAAGAAGAATCAGACAACACAAGTGCAGACATAAAAAGCCTCAAGATTTGAACATGAAAACAAACAAGCCATGTAGGGCTAAAACTTAGTAACTTCACAGTGTGATTTGAATATACTGCACATGAAAATACATTTAAAATGCTGATGCAATTCTGAAATGATTCCCAAGTTAGCACATAACTGTCAACTGATATAAATGGGTAAGCAGTGCGCCAATAACCCCACAAGAAAAATAATATGACGTAACAAATGTCTTAATGCGGACTTTGGGGGATCTTTTGTGCGTGGATTCACACAACAGCACTACTTAAAAATAAATAAATAAAAAAGGTATGCAGCAGCCACCAGGACGGAGGCTGTTATCTTCATAGCCCAGACTGTAGACTCAAACTCAGGCAATAATCACCAACCTTGTAACATTTTGTTGTAACCCGCGCTCGGGCAAGGGAAACTGAGTGGTTGCGTTTTTTTCTATCATAGGGGTCTTCTAAATACCCTCCTTAAATCACCACCTTATTGGGGTTTGCGTGTCCTAATGATCCTGGGAGCTATGTTGTCGGGGGTATTATGCCCCTGGTAGGGTCACCCAAGGCAAACAGGTCCTGGGTGAAGGTGCAGACTAAGTGCGGTTCCATTTTACAGGTGCTAAATTTCTGATTGGCCCTGTTGGTGTTTTTTTCCTCAGGCCTCTTTGGAGAAAATATATAGGCAGAATTACTTTTTTTTTTTTTTTTAAACTATCTCTGTGGTTCTCTGACCATTCTAGTCCTTTCCAGATGCACGTTCCATGCAGATGTTGCCTAACACTGGTAACAAAACATGCTTGGCTACTGCTACTTGCTGAATATTAAGCTATATTTCATTTTTAAATAAAACTAAAACATAGGGAAACACAACACAGCTATACGGTCACACGTCTGCTTGCACACTACAGGCTAAATCCTGGCAGAGCCAATTAAAGTCTAATAAACAAGAAGGCACTCCCTCTAAACCAACAGTTCATTTCACATGGGGATTACAATCACATCATTAGGGTCACTCCACGCTGTTTGTGCACAGTTTTAAAGTAGCAATGCTAGTAATTACCAGAGGAACTAGGATTTGTCTGCATGTGTGGGTTTTGTTGTGGGATACATGTGTCCACCATGAGTCTATCCACTGCCCATTTTACTTCCTCTTCAGATTCTCAGACTCTCTTCCTCTTCCCATAACACAGCTTTATATGGTGTAATATGCTAAACGGGGTTAAATGCTTGCATGGTCTCATTATAAAGGAAGCACTATGCTAATGGTGGCTCTGTGGGTTTGTAGTTGGAAGGTTAGTGGTTTGGGGCACAAAACAAAACAAAAAAAAGTGAACCCTCAAGGTCTTCACTTACAATACTTAGTATGTTGAGTTAATCTACAATTCAAACTTTAACAAGTAACAATAAAAAGTGTTTAAATGCTAAATACTGATCAGTTGGAACAGATGCAACCAAGACCTCACTTTGGATACTTTAGAGTTCTTAGCTTATA
>JAQMYF010000005.1:19209961-19224961 GCA_030014195.1 Neosilurus mollespiculum | reverse complement strand
ATGTGGTGTTATAAAAGGCCCAGTTTGGGGTTGTTTTGTGGTTCATTCTGACTTGTTGAAGGGTTACATGCACTGACTGCTCATGTTTAGAGAAATAGAAATGTTTATTTTAATTATTTTTCACTACTGGATTACTTTAATGTGCCCAAAACCTTTGCACAGTACTGCATGCATTTATAAAAAACCCATAAAAACACTCTGACAAGCTAATGATAGCAAGAACGCTTTAAAGGTCCTACAGAAGATCTTCAGAGTTACTAGTTCTTGGCCTCCTAAAATTGTTCTACATTAGAGTACAGTTTTATGATATGACAAGCCAGTCTAAAAATATCACCGTTTCATGCTATCATAGGACATCAGAAAGATACCTTGTGAAAAATACTTTTCTATTAATTCTTTTCATGTTTGTATTTGTCACATTGTTATAAGCAGACACCCAGATTGGCTTTGAGGAAAGGTGGTACGATAAGCAAAAATAAAAAAAAGAAATAGATAATACAGGTACCTAGCATAAAGTTGTTAACGTAAAGTTGTAAGTGGCAGCAGAGGTAACGTGTTAACAGCACCAGTGGATTACGGAGTCAAAGGGTTTAGTGCAGAGCAGAAGGTTGCTGTGGTGTGATTTAGGAGGAGTCCAGATGAAGAGGGTTGTGAAATTTTGGGGGTGTTGCAACCAGACACAAAAGGAATGAGGAACGCTGGAGCAGGGAATTTGATCAGGTTGGTGGAATAGCTGGAATGCATTCTAATCAGAATTCAGAAATGAAAACATGATTAACCGTCACACCATAACATCTCATTTCAGGGTAACCTTAAAAGCACTGAGGAGCCCTTTTCTAAACAGTGTACACTTGATGGGTGTTTCACTTTGTCAAGCTGCTTTGTATCTTTACGCACTAGGCATTTTATATATAGGTACATTTAGTAGGTGTCCACTTTATTGACTGTAAGCCATCTGTTATACACAGTTTGTTAGTTATTGCTCCTCTAGTGCACGTTAGTGACTATAGTGTATAGTATGTTTATGCCTCTGGTGTGAGTGTATCAGATTCATATATAAGTAGAAATGCACTCAGAGAGTGCAGACCTCCACCAAGGTAGTGCAATCTCCAAACTTTATAATTCAGGCTTTATGTTCAATCAGTGACATGTTTGTGAAGGTATAGTCTGAAACATGTAACTCACAATGTTAAAATATCTTTCAAAACCCTCTTGGTTCCAGATCGAGCCCAAAATTTAAATGGTTCTTTGTTAGCCCAAGACCCACATTTGATTCAAATTTCATGGAAATCCCTTCATTAATTTACAAGTTATTGTGGTCACAGGTGCACGCGCCCAATCTCATAAACTCCCCCCTTGGTGGACGCAATAACAATCTGATACTGAGCATTGTTAATTGTGGTCTACTGCCTTGTAATACTGGATTTTTCAATCCAATCCACCGAGTATGAGATTTCCTGCCGTGATCATGTGTAATTACACACTAAAAATTCCCGTAAAGTCTTCTGCCATTACCAGAAATAACTGTAAATGCAATTTATATTTTAAATTGGTTTCTTGGGGTTGTAGGGTTTCCTTAAAGGGTTCTGCTTGGTACCTTTTCAGAAGGGGAACCCTCTTTTTTTCTGGTGTAGTAGGTTATAATATTTGTAAGTCTGAAGCATTTGGGTAGACCGTTCGCTCCACCGTTTTTTTTTTTGGTCCACTCATGGTACATGAACTGGTATAAGATGAGCCAATCAGGGCATACCATTGTTTATCTCTTATGGGTGTGTATGTAAGTAAATCTGTTATCCCAGAAGGCATTCTGAAATGTAGTGTATTTCCATTCAGTTCAAAGTTCAGTATCACCCCTGTGTAGAGGGACAGTAGAGATGGTCAGTCTGATTGAATGTAATTAGGTTGTTATTCAGTATCTGTAAATAAATTAATGAAAATATAAGTGTAGTTTAATTGTACTTTAGAGGAAGTGTGTTGTGGTCCCGGGCTTAGCGAGGGCACTTTTGTGTAGAGTTTGCATGTTCTCCCCATGCTTGTGTGGGTTTCCTCTGGGTACTCCAGTTTTCTCCCACAGTCCCAAGACATGCACATTAGGCTAACTGGCTGTTCAGAATTGCCCCTAGGTGTGAGTGTGAATGGTTGTGTATGTGTTGGTTCTGCAATGCACTTGTGAGGTGTTCAGGGTGCACCCCAGCTTCGCCCAGACTCAAATGAGATCGGCCATGATCAGATAAAGATCTGGGGATTTTTAACTCATAATTTAGACCTAAGTAATGTATGATGAAAACACTCAGTAGAGTAGAACCGATGCCCACTGGGATTGCATCCAGGCATATCAACTTCCATGTACACTCATTCAGAGTGTTCTAGTTCAGTCTACTGAGAACGATGAAGGGTGCAGTATTCTCTAAATAAAAACAAGGCAGTGGATTTAATGTTTAACTCCACTCTGAGATGATATCCCAGACCCAGGATTTTTAGTAATGCCATCTCACCTGGTCTGTTATGCTCCAGTTATCCACTCTTTATCATCTAGTAGCAACTATAAGTTGTTATCTTCCTCTGACAAGAAGAAGAAGATCATCAGAGTTTATAAGAGAAGAAAATTGGCTGCTCTACTCTAGTCATAAGCCAGCACTGGAAAAGTGTTTTTACTTCTTAAGAACTAAAAATGGCTAACTTTTGCAATAAGATGGCTTTTTTGACTGACAGGGCAGACGACCAACTGCAAAGAATGTCCTGCAGGTCATCAGCAATTTCACGTATTATCTTGTTTGCTCACCACACGGAACTCATCACTATCTCATCTATCAGAGTATTGTGTAAACCTTAGGGTGCCCCAAGGGCTTACTGTGCCACGAAAATGTTTGCTTTTTCTTCTGAAAACCAGATAACCGATCAGATTACAGCCTTCAACTTTATTAAGCTTGTGGCCAGAAAAATGTGCAAAATGTATAAGACTAATGTATATGCTATGAGAGAAGCGGACACTAGCTCTGATTTTAACTCCTCTCACAATATTTTTACCTCTTTTGGCAAGATTTTGTTTGTGTTTTATAGCAGGATTATGGAGAAAATGATGTGTGTATTTTCATGAAATTTCTACCAAGTGTGGTATTAGAGCAGGCGTGGCATGACGTGCTGTGTACTTTCTTATTTATTTATTTTTTGCCCTTTTTGGAGGTTTGCGCTGTCCACATGCTCCTGGTAATTCCTATTTCTTACACTTTTCTGTTGACATTTTGTGGTCTTTAGTGAACTTTGCTGGACTGGGACCTAATATTCTGAAATATATGGATAGTTCTAGCACACTAAGCTTAAACAGATCACCGAACAGATTTGCCTCAAGTGACTGAAGCATAGAATTTGCTTTTTCATTTGCAAACACGGGTGGAGAATCTGGAAAGAGTCGGTCTCTGCTGGTACTGGTGCTTGAGAACTGCTGTCCCAAATGCTTTGCAAATAAAATTTTCTAAAATTGCCTTTCCCCGAAATGGGTTTGCAAATATCATTCCAGCCACAGCCGCCTGCTGAAGGTACTCAGGTTCACTTATATAAAGGCTCGAGTAGAACAGTGATGTAATCGTTTACATTATGATTCCATGTATGATGATGCAGTTGTTCAAGGCCAGGAATATAATAATTGTCCGAGACATTTAAATAAATTAAAGTGTAATTTAAATATGTTCATAGATTGATGAGAAAACTTTAACATAACAAAAGAAAGTTTAGTTAATAAGTCAGCAAGTTCTTGTATGTGGAATTTAAAAAATGCTGGGAATGAGGTTCTGGACAGCCAGATGGCATGTTTGTGTCTTTTTCTGGTAGTGAAATCAAGTTTTTTCAGTTGAAAATTATTCAAGAAGGAGAAGTACATTAAACAAAGTTAACACTGAGCTTTGTAGAAAGAGTCACAAGCTACTAGAAAAATACACAGAGAGGTGCTAGACTTCTGTCCTTCCTTGTCTTCGGTGTTATGATGTGTGTGTTTGTTGTATCTTTATCCCTGGATCTTTGACCTCAGCTCTTTGTACCACAATTACACTGAAATTTATTTCCTCAAAGTTACTGTATCGTAAGACCGAAGACGTCACTTTATTGCATTTTTTTGTAAAAAAGCTTACAGTTGTACCCAGTATACATTAAGGGATGGTAAGATACTGGAATAATAAGATAATATTATTATAATAAGATAATGACAAAATGACCACACAGGATAAGCTTTTAATCTGTCTCTGCTCTCTTCCCTGCTGTTGTGATTCTCTTTTGGAGAAGCGTAAACTTTAAAAAAAAAAAAAAAAAAAATGATATATATATTTGAAATAAAAAAGTTGTTCTGCTGTACAAACTTAGCCGGGGGTTTAACCAGTAGAGATGTGTGTAAGTGTGAGGAGCTGTGAATTATTTTTGTATATTAGTAAACTTAAAACAGTTAGAATTAGCTTTCATTATTTTTCACACTTTCCAACCTCAACCTTGTTACTGTGTTTTTAAGATTGCTGTATGTAAATGAGCTCAGTTCTGATTGGATGACCACCTCATAAATTAGACAGACTAAAAACTGACTGCCTAAAATTAGTTTGAGCATGTCTGTTAAAGTGATTTTCAAAAGAGCTGATGTTAGTTTTATTACTGACGACTTGAACATCTACTAAACTAATAAATACGTCCGCATCCAGAACGTGACATTTTTCTGAGGTTGGAAAAGGACTGAGAACATAAAGGGGAACCATGTGAACATGAGAAGAACATGAGAAAATCCACACAGACAGTTACCCGAGTTAAGCGTTGAATCATTAAGCCATGAGGTGGCAACCCTATCCATTACACCTCTGTGCCACTCTTTATATAACAGCCTGCCTTATTTAGCATCATTATATAATACAGATGAAACCATACCCTCAGGTCATGTCTCAGACTTCACAATGCAAATAAATTAATTTATCAGAGTAGTCTGTACAAAATTTTGATGAAAAATTATTAAACTCTATTTATATTTTTAATATGCCATTGTAAATTTTCATCGGAGGCATGGTGCCATAGTGGTTAGCATGTCTGCCTCACAGAAAGAAGGTCCTGGGTTCTGCGAGGGCGTTTGCCTGTTCTCCCCGTTCTTGCCCGGGTTTCCTCCAGCTCTTCTGGTTTTCTCCTACAGTTCAAAGACATGCACATCAGGCTAATAGGCTGTTCTAAATTGCCCTCTAGATGTGAATGGTTGTGTGTTGGCCCTGCGATGGACTGGCAAGCTGTTTAGGGTGTACTCTGCCTTCACCCAGTGCTGGCTGAGATAGGCTCCAGCTTCTCCGCGACTCTTGTACAGGGGTAGAAATCAACACAAGTCTGCTGGCCCGTGGCGAGTCAAAAATCTGTAGGAAGAGTGAAATTAGCTAGCAAGTCATCCTGCTGGCAACCTGACAGATCCAACAGACAAAGAATATATAGTGTTCCTGACCAGTGAATATGAAGGAGGACTAGTAGTTTCATCATTTTACTAGTCCTGTTGGCCAGTAGCTTAGTTTTGCTAAATCCCACCCCTGCTTGTAGGATTAAGTGGTTCGGAAAATGAGTGAGCGAATAAATTCTCCACAACAAATGGTTAAATAAAAAGTAGAGCCCCAAAGTCGGCTAAAATGCCCACGTTTGAATTCCCAACTTCCATGCTGTTTTCTTCATAACATCGTTGTGTAACCATAAAAATTTTAGTATAACTAGTATGCTTTAGAGTGTGCAGATTGTGACTTCTGTTGTTCAAACAGTGCAGTTTTACTAGATGCCTAATTAATCTGTTTATAATCATGTGCAAGAGGCAAACATCAGGAAGGGGTTTTGTTTACATGCTCTTACTTATTACTCCAGACTGGACAGTCTGCACCCAGTTAACATCATTAAGTAATAAAGTGTGATTTACTGTGAGGAATTTATTTATTGCATGTTTGACTCACTGTTCCATGTGCTATGCCACCACCCTACTTCTGATTTACCAGATTACTCCAATAATTTCCCTTTTCTTAGCCGCGTTGCGCCAGGTGTGCTTGAGAATCTTGGAAACCAGAGGCGGTGTTTCCGCTCTATTAAACAGTATTCTTGCTAATGTTTTAAGCATACTTGAAACTGGGACTAGTTTCTCAGAAACTACTGATTCTCACATAGTGTGGATGGTTAGTTAGAATTCTCACCACAAAGTTATATGCAGTTGTATGTCCAAACTACAGTGCTTCTGTCATGTATGGATGAACTTGGTCTTAAGAAACCTGATGCCCGTTTGTTTCAACAAGGCTTTTCAAAGAGCATTTGGAAATAATCAGTAATCAATTTGTCAATTCACACTCATTAGCAAGCGTTAGCATGATAGATGTAGGAGGGTAAAGTCTAAGACATGCTTGCTCTGAGATGTAACGTCAGCCAGCTGCTCCTTTCTGAACTGTTTATGTTGTGTCACAGGACACACACTCACTTACTCACTTTGCTACACAAGACCAGGTTACAATTGGCCATTTTTGACTATTTTTGATTTTATCTTAAAAAACTGTTTACCTTGCCTTGTTTGGTGTCATTTCTTTCAGCACAACCTCACGTGTGTGACCTTACAGTTACTTTTTTATTGTGACATACAGTATAAATATACTGGACCTAAAATAACACAGCAGAACACAAAGTCCAAGTAGAAAAAGGTTGTTTGTTTTTTACTGTGAAACACACAAACTTGTTTAATTTACCATTTTTATAACTTGGAATGCAAATACAAATTTAGCACTGACATTTCCAGGGTGTGTTACAACTGTTGTCCACTTGATGGCAGCGTTTACCTGCATACTGCCTTGGTTTTGTTTTTTTTTTTGCCTATCAACACCATTTAAAAACTGGTATATAGTGTGAAGTCTGCACTTCTGACACAAGTTGAAACTGAGACTCGGCAAGGCCGCGTTTTCCTGCTACGTCATCTTAAATTGGCCACGTGATTTGGACATGCCGGCACGTCCAGCAACTCCAAAGCGTTAATATGCATCTTTTGACTGTGGGAGGAAACTAAAATCCCTGGAGGAAACCCTAACGATCACAGGGGCATGCTAACCACTACACCACCTTGCTGTCTTTGTCACCGGACAGAGGTTGAAATACTTGGAGGAAAGTGCTGTTCGCCTACTTCCACATATATGAGCAACTGCTGTGAAACATAGATGGTTTTGCTCCCCAGACTTTCAACCATAAATTGTTGTGGCACTGTTGGGATTCAGAGTCATAATTTCCAAATAATACTGTGAATGCTTTTTGTTTTGTGCCATTCGAGAGCCCCAGAAGTCCTGCTTTAACTGTAGTTTTCATGTCCATATGGACAGCAACACCACTTAAACAGCTCATTTTAATACACATTTATTTGAATATTTTCAATTACAAACCAATCACTTGGACTCCTAAATGGCACAACAGAATAGTGTTCGCCCGATCATCCACAGCCCTTGACTTAAGGGCAATTTGCTGTATTTTTATTCTGGTAGGAATATGGAAACACATTCTGTAGTGTTTCTGCACCATCTATTGTAATAGAGGAGTCTGAACTAGAAGTCCAGTCTATTTGGGGTAGCTGTGGGCTAATGGTTAGAGAAGTGGGTTTGGAACCTAAGGGTCGCTGCTTTGATTCCCGAACCAACAGGAAATGTGTGCTGTAGCGGGGAGTGAGCTACACCTTGCCCTCCTCTACCTTTAAGGATGGAGTGCCCTTGAGCAAGGCACTTTACCCCAACTGCTTTCCAGACACTGCAGTGTGTGGCAGTCCACTGCCCCAAGTGTGTGTGAGGTCACTTTGGATGGGTTAAATCCAAATCCACATATATATATGTGTGTGTGTGTGTGTGTGTGTGTGATCGTGTAGTGACCCTCTCATCCTGGTTAATGGTTTTAACATATAGCATCTACACAATAAAAAATGATTCAGATTTCTATCCAGTAGGCCTAATTAGAATCACAGGGAGGCTGGCGCCCATCTCAGCTGACTCTGGGCGAGGGCAGAGTACACCCTGGACCGCTCGCCAGGCCATCGCAGGGAAGAAACACGCTGACGGCTATGCAGCCTACTCTTGACGAAAATCAGCAATGGTTCTTTTACATGCCTCTCACCACAGACAGTGAGAGACATGGCCGGCCTTTGAGAACCCAGTTAGCTGCACTGGGGGGCAGAAGTGACAACCTGTTGATAGTGGAGCCAGTTGAACCCTTGGTCTTGGGATCAGTAATCCAGCCACCGGGTCACCACAAGCAGTGTACCAAGTATCAAAATGGAAAATAATTACATAATAATTTACCCTTGAAATGTGGGAGTTTTTTCATTATATATACAGTAGTGTGGAGTGAAGATTATACACCACCACTTTTATCTAAAAGGGCTCCTAATAAAAAGAAGTAAATAATTTTTTTATTGAACAATGCTATTGTATGCAGTGAGAACCAAAAAAAAAAAAATAATTCCGACAAGTATATTGAGGTAAAAGTATGGCTAATAATCAAAAACACTGTAAATACCAATTCATTCATTCATCTTCTTCCGCTTGTTCCGGAGTCGGGTCGCGGGGGCAGCAGCCTAAGCAGTGACTCCCAGACGTCCCTCTCCCCAGCCACTTCCTCCAGCTCTTCCGGGGGGATGCCAAGGCGTTCCCAGACCAGCCGAGAGACGTAGTCCCTCCAGCGTGTTCTAGGTCGGCCCCGGGGTAAATACCAATTTTCAGAAAAATTTAAAGGTGTCGCAAACGTAATTTTTTTTTTACTTTACGTGGCATGAATAAACTTCAAGCCATATGGAATGCTTTAGGAGTAAAGAAATAAAAAAATACAGTACACTTATACAACTTAACAAAATGAAATAGTACTTGGTTTCTGATTTAAGTATTTATTTCATGTAATGTTGGATCATATTGATGAGAATAAGTAAACAAACAACAATATATAGTTATAATAAAAGTAACAGTCTTTTTTTTGTGGAAAAAAGTCAATAATATTTAGTGTGGCCACCCTTTACTGTGATTACAGCATTTAACCTTTCAGGCATTCACATATTTTTTACTTTCTTCACTCGCTAAACCGTTCCATATCCTCCTAAGACCCAAACCGTAATGTTAGTCTTGCTGTTTAACTCCACTGCTTCTGTTCCTTACCACCTGATTCATATTGAACTTGATCAACATCTTTAAACAGGAGAAAGTTTGGCAAAAATGTAATACCCAATCACCTTTATATGAGGATCTTTCAAGGAAATACACACACTTTAGTTGAGAGAAAAGATTATGTCTTCATATGAGGACAGTGGGGTCTCAAGGGGATATGATTTGAAGTTCATTCATGTTTTCAGGTTGTGAATTTCTGATTGCCTACTTTGTTTTTCGAACCATGACCATATAGCTACAGTCAGGACTGTTTTTGAAACTTTGGTGACCCTATTGGATATCCAGCTTGGCCACCACCATTGATCATACCACTGCCAATCATCCATCCATCCATTCATTATCTAAACTGTTTATCCATCTGGTTTGTGGTGGAACCTGAAGCCAATCCCAGCTGTCTCTGCGTGAGAGACAGCGAACCCCCTGAATAGGTTGTGAAACTATTTTAGGACCAACACAAAGATGAAGAACCATTCACTCACACATTCACTCTATGGGGAGTTTAGATTGCCCAGATGACCTAATGTGCATGACTTTGGACCGTGGAAGGAAACCCATGCAGTGATGTGGAAGAGCGCGCAAACTCTACACAGGAAGGCCTTCGGCTGAGATTTAAAGCCTGAATATTCTTGCTGTGAGATAATGCTAACCGCTGAGCCAAACAATACCTCCCCTAAGTATCCCGGCTTCAATCATATCAGCCCACCCCCATCATACACTTTATGACCAACAGTTTGTGGACACCGTGATATTACACCTGTATGGAATTTTCCCACTCTTCTGGAAAGGATTTCCAACAGACTTTGGAGCGTGGCTTTGAGGGATTTTGCGCTGATGTTAGCCAAGGAGAACTGTGGCACGATCCGCATTCTAGGTCATCCCAAAGGTGTTCACCAGCATCGTACCAGCCCCAGTCGTGCCGTCCTCAGTCATGCCTGCCATAATAGTGTCATCATTAATCATTCCTCTCCACTCCAAACACTACATGGCAAAAAGTTTGTGGGAGACCCAGTCATGCCATCACCAGTTGTACCATCATTATACCAACCCACCATCCTACAGTCATAGCCATATTCTTATAGAGGCACCTGTTGTCTCTTCAGTATACAGCTTAAATAGTGCAAAGGTGTGCATCCCCCATGCATTCTTGGGTGAAGGTACTGTATATATATATACATAATATAATCTATTTTTTTTTAAAATTAAGATTTTAAAGAGAACCTGCAATAATGCACCAATATAAATTTTGAGGCAATTGTACTGCAGTGATCTGACGTGTTGTTCAGGGTGTAACCTGCCTTCACCAGCCACCCCATGAATAATTAATGATAAAACAGTTTGGAAAATAAAATGAATGTAAAAAATTAAAAACTGTTTGATTCCTGGAATACTCTGGGCTGTACGGATGCAAAGTCTTATACTTTCGATCCAAGGGTGCTAATACAAGTTATTAGGGATGTGAATCGAACAACAACTCACGATTCAATTCTATTCCTATTCCTGGGGTGACAAATTGATTCAGAATCGATTCTTGATTCAAACCGATGTTTGATTCAAACCATTACAAACAAAGGGAGCCAATTTCACGAGTAACTACATTCTTCTATAAGCTCGGAACAATTCTTCTATAAGAAAGAAAGAAATTTTATTACTAGACAGCTGGTTTTGTAGATGTACTGATCCGCTTTGCTTGTTCAGAGTTGGTTGGGAGTTTACTGAAGTCATGGAGTGTGCGTTGGTCAGGAGTTGGTCGTGCTGCTGCTCCGGTTCTTTTAGCTACGGGTGATGGTGTAAGATGTGGGCTTGGGGATTTGAAGTGTTACTTGACTTTTATTTTGCACATTTTGCACATGGCATGTCATGTCAAGCTCCTTCTTACCCGGAAAATCTGAAGTGCAAGCATTTTCCTTCATGAAGACGGCTCTGACTGTATTTCTTTTTCCTCATCCATGTGAAAGCTAGGCTAAAAGCTACCGTGTTTTCCCAATAATAAAACACTTATTGGTTTTTTTTCGGTTCAAAAAACACCATAGGGCTTATTTTGGGGGTAGGTCTTATTTTAATTAACATTAACAGCAATTTCAATAAAAAGGTGGGTGTGAACACAAAACTCTGCCTAGATAATAGGCAGAAGATAGAAGATAATACCAATAAATAAAATGATGAGCGTTATGCTCCCCCAGTTCTGCATTTATCTCCATCATGCCCCTCAGTCTTGCTGTACAATACTTTACTTATCTGTTTTTTTTTTTCTTAACTTCCTCTTTTTCTGTCTCTCCTCCCCGGCACTGCTGTAAATGGTGCTGGCGCGCGTGCATTCACAGAAAATAAGGGGGGGTGCGAACAATATATGGATTTGTGAGTAAGGTTGGAAATGCTCGAAAACACGTGATCTTAAAAATCGATTCTTGAAAATTTGAATTGATTCATAATGCTAATAAATAAGAATCGCAATTCAGAATCTATTTTTTTCCGGCACCCCTACAAAGTTATGTTATTTGGCCATTCTTTGCAATTAATGATATTAATCAGAATTATTCCTGATATCAAGGAAACTAAAACTAAAATGTCTTGATACTGTGAATGGCAAGACTGTACACTCATTTTTCTGAATTGTAAATTGAATATATATATATATATATATATGGGGGAAAAATAATAGTACTACAATTTCATCCCAACAAGCCTGTTTCGTGGTTGCCCACTCATCAGGGGATATATATATATATATTATGAATAATTATTTAAAATGTATGCATTTTGTAGAAGACATCAGGCAAATTCATTCAATCATTCATTCATTTATTCATTTTCTAATCCTAATTAGGGTCACGGGGAGGCAAATTCTTAGGAAATAAAAATAAAAAAAGCTAATAATAAGCGAATTTAATTTACTTTTTATTAAAAATTTTAATCATAAAATAAATCTCATTAATAATGATAAAATTAATAAATATATGCTTTAGGACAAAGAAAAAATGTACTTTGCCCTCTATTATTCCCTCCTCCATTATAGTTTTGAGTCAGATGGATGTGTGTGTGTGTCTGTGTCTGTGTCTGTGTCTCTCTCTCGGTGTGTGTGTGTGTGTGTGTTTTGTTGCCTATTATTATTATTAGTTTCTGTTTATATATATATTTATCTTATAGCTTGTATTTAATGACGTATAACATACACACACACACACACACACACAGCTGTGCAATTCTCTGCCTGCATGCCTATTGCCTGGGGTTTCCATGGAGATCCTGACAAAGACAGAGTGACTAAGGGGAAAAAAGAGGAGTGAAAAAAAAAAAAGAAAAGTGTCAGCAGATTTCCACACTCTTGGATGGTCTGATCCATAAATCGATCTTGTAGTCATCAGTGTTCAGGGTTCTTACTGGCTGTATGGGCACTTCCGAGGCAGGATGTGGCAGTGTGCTGCAGTCTGATAGGCTGCAGGAAGGCTGCAGTGAGCTTGCAGCTTTTTAACAGCTCTTTTTTTTTTTTTCTTTATTTCAACCTGCATCACTTTTTTGCCGGCTGTGGAGGCGGATGGCGTGGGACTGACCAGGAGCAGCAGCTGCAGAGAAACAGTGAGAGAGAGAGAGAGAGAGAGAGAGACAGTGAGAAGTGTGTCTTGTATATTGTTATTTATCCCATGTTTGTACTCAGTGTGAGGATTCCCTTTTACTGTTTCTATTATAATACTTAACTAATTATTCAGTTGATGCCAGATTCTGTTTGTTTTGCGTCTCTATTTTTTTTTTTTAAATCAATAAGAAACAGATGTTTATGTGCCATTGGCTGAATTTTTGGGGAGGGGGGGAGTCTTTTTAAGAGCTGGTGGCTTTTCTGAGCTTATTCTGTAGACCTGTGTATGTGTGTGTATGTGTGAGTGCTGAGGAAGGTGAGTGCAGTCTCCTGGTGTCCTCAGCTGAACTCATCCTCCTGACCCTCTCTCACTCATCCCAAGCATCTTGTGAGTTTTGTGAGAAGATAAGGATGGACTGAGAAATACAGATCAGCAGCTTTACCGCTGAACTCCATGTAGCAAAGTTCCACATCACACGAGTCTGTTTCTCACATTGACACGTCCACAGGAGGAAATCCGGTAATCTGTAACATATTACGTTAAGATGCTGCCAGAGATGTGGTCGTCCATGCGTCAGTGGGTTTTCGGATCATCAACGGCTGAGAAGAATGAGCAAATGGATGCAAACCCCAGGCAAAATGAACACGACATGCCGGTTGATTCTAGTGGGAACAAGCAGGAGAGTGGGCCAACGCCAGCAAAGAAAACCACCGTGCTGATACTTGTGGCGCCTCCTAAGGACCTTCAGCAGGTATTGCTATCTCAGTCAGGAAGGAAAAAAAGAGAAAAGGGTGAATCTTCTTTTTGAAATGAGATATTAGTTGGGGTTGTTTTTCATTTTTTCATAGAATCCATACACAGTATTATAAAAAAAAAAAAAACACATATAATGGAGCAAAGTTGTACTTTAAAACATTATTTGCTGCGGTGAGTAAGTAGGCTGGTTAAAATTAACATAAAATGAAGAAGTTAAAATTATTATTTTGTTGAAATTAAGTTGTGCTTAATTATTTTGTTGAAACAACTGTGTTGTACTCACTTCCAAAAAAAAGAACGATTGATTTAAATAGTTAAAAACAATTGTGTAGCCTTGATGTTGGTCTTCACTGGACCACATTTTTCAAGTTGGATCTACCTGGATTTATGTGACCCGCTCCAACTTAATACGGATTAAGTCGCAAGTGAGTGTTTTAAGTAAGAGCCAACGTAAGTTGAAAATGGCGTACCTGGACGAAAATACGATATCGCCAAAAATACATCCTTCAAAGAAAAATCTTCAACATGACCAAGTTCAAAGATCCATAAACACAGTCCATCCATGTTAAAATACTTGTTTGAGAAAGTGTTCCATGTCTAAGTTGTTGTAACACATCAGAAATATCCACTTATTTTGCCAATTTTTAAACCACTTTTGTGATTGCATAGGCACAACGATGTAGATAAAACATTTGCTCAAAAATCGATTGTTTTCCAGACTGTTTAATTAGAGTTAAATGACCGTACACATCAAATCTGGCCCACAGTGTACCCTTTAATTACAGTGAAGGTGGGAACACTCATTTGCAAAACGCCACACTGTACTAGGACGGAATTTCATGATTCGAGTATCAGCTTTGCAAAACTTCCAGAACCAAACAGACTTCCAACAGAAGATGACAGGGGATAAACCATGCTGCCAGCTTAAAGGTGATTGAGTGTGGTTTACTTTGTGAGTCTCTCAGACATGCCTGCCTTTCTCAGCCGACACTGGGCGAAGGCAGGGTGCACCCTGAACACCTCGCCATACCATTGCAGGGCCAACACACACACACACACACACACAACAATTTACACTTACATCCACACCTAGGGGCAATTTGGAACAGTCAGTTAGCCTTATGTGCATGTCATTGGACTGTGGGAGAAAACCAGATTACCCAGAGGAAACTCACACAAGTACAGGGAGAACATGAAAGCTCCACACAGAAACCCTCGAACCCAGAACCTTCTTGCTATGAGACGGACTTACTAACCACTACGCCGCCGTGCCGGTTGCGAGTTGCTCAGGGTATACCCTGCCTTCGCCCAGCATCGGCTGAGATAGGCTTCAGCAATTGAGTAAGTGAGATTTGGTGAGAAGAATTCCTGCGTTCTTGATTGACCCATTTAGTGCTAAGTTTTTGTTTTTGATGTTATAATTACTTAAAAACCAAACAATATTCATTCATTCATTCATTTTCTGAACCGCTCATTCCTAATTAGGGTCGCGGGGAAGGCTGGTGCCCATCTCAGCC